>BQNB010120070.1:0-20701 GCA_026074375.1 Tanacetum coccineum
TTGACTTTCGAGCTAGACTTTTGTCTTGTATCTTCGAGTGACCGAAGCTTCTTTATTTGGGTCCATTTATGTGATCCTAACATGTAATATAAAAGGTGGTGAAGTGTTGAGTAATTTTATGTATGCATGCATGCAATACTATGCAAGTTTACATGACTTACGTAAAAAATTAAATCCCTATGCACATGAAATGTAAAACATGCTTATTATGATGATAACATACTAGTTATGAGTAGACTATACTCAGTCTAAATCGTTGTGCGTTCAAAGATATTTTTCACAGTTTGCGGGATCACTTCCCGGTTTTATGTTAATTCAAGAACATATACGTTTAAAGTAAAATATTTCAAGTTTATGGTTAAATATTAACCTGAAAAATTATCGATTGTCACACATTTGCACAAAAAATACCGCCCAATTCCTAAGAACCCTAATTGCCAACAAAAACCTGCATCGATTAATCAAAATGATTAGAGGTAAGTGGTTTGTTGAATGTTTAATAAGTGTTTTTGTGTTTTATTTCCTTTTTATAAATCTAGATAGAGTGCATAGGCGAAGGTTTTGTTTTGAGAATAATAATCTAGATAGGTTTTCTTTTATAACTTGTTATGTTATTTGGTTCACTCATTTGGTGTAGCCTTAGTTTTTTTTCAATCAATGGCATTGTTTTGCATTTTTATGCTATAAGATTGACCCATTTGACACTCTCTCATTTATTGACTTTTTGCTATCATTGTAGATGATAAAGGAAAGGGAAAGTTGAATGGTATGTGTACAAAAAATGCATTTTTCTGATATTTGATCTAATTTACCCTCTCTTATGAATTGACTTTTTGCTATATTTGTACATGACAAGTGAAAAGGGAAGGGAATTATGAAAGGTTAGTTTACACTGTGTTGCATTGTTTTGCTATAAGATTGATCCAATTGACTCTCTCTTATGTATTGAGTTTTTGCTATCATTGTAAATAAAAAAATAAAAGCTAACATAAATTAAGGAGTTGGATGATCTTAAAGAGAGGATAAACAATGTAGAAGCAGTTTTATTCAAGTTAAGAGATATAAAGCTGAAGCAAACATGTTAGTCAGTTAAGGTTTGCTAGTCATTTTAATATGATGTGTTTGGAAATGGGGACTCAAATGAGTAACTTTGCCATAAATAGTTCAATATAATGTGTGAAAATGGAAAAAAATGATGGTTGATCTCAAAATGGGCAAAGAGTCTGTGTCTGGAAATGGGGACTAAAATGGGTAACTTTTCCATAAATGGTTCAATATAGCGTGTTTGAAAATGGAAAAAAATGATGGTTGATCTCAAAATAGGCCATGAGTCTGTGTTTAGAAATGGGGTCTAAAATGGGTAAATTTGACATAAATGGTACAATATAGTGTGCCTATATTAAGTATTTGACCATGCTTTTAATCCTAGCACTAGATGATTAAGTGTTTAAGTATGCTTTTTGATTCTTTAATCCTATCATTTTTGTGCCCTCGCTATCCTTATACATCTTTGCAGAAGTGATAATTATATCAGATGATGACACATCCCTTGATGCCCCTGTTTTCTCATATAGTGATTCATCTAATGATTCACAAGATTATATGTCTGAAGATTCTAGTAAAGCTTTAATCAACTTTCTGGCTGGTCGTGATCTTCGATGGAAATTCCATAAGCAGACTTAGGAAGAAGATCCAAAACCACTTGATGTCCCTATGCAGACTAAGGAAGAAGAGCCAAAACCACTTGATGTCCCTATGCAGACTAAGGAAGAAGACCTCATACTATTTGATATTGTCTACACACATTCAGAAATTGCTTCAAGTTCTAGGGGCACCAACATAAGAGGTCAAGCACATTCTGGTCTAAGATCATTATGACCCATATAGGAAGATGTATTTGTGGTCAAGAAACCATATAGTTTGGTCAAAGTGACCGATGTTGTTCTTGGATGTTCTGGTTCTGGCAGAAAGAAAGACTCTTAAGTTTCTTGCTCAAGATAAGTCTTTTGGTTGGTATGTAATAACTCTTTAACTAATTAGTTGCATTTTCATATATTGATGGTGGAATTGTATGAATTAAACTTTAGGGTGAAAGCTGAAGATACGCAAGATACTTTTTCCAAAAGTTACAATATACATAATCAATGAAATATATTACCAGTATCCTCAAAAAAATTTCAAATTTTGAACGATATATGTTAATGTAACCGGCTACCAACAAGTTAAAGGTTTACCACTTCGAAATTTTACATGAATTGTCCCTGTGGCTTGCGTGGAATTTCAATGCCAGTCCGTTGACTTTTCTTTTCACTTATTTTTTTTTTACTTTTTTTCACCTAAGTTTTTTTACTTTTTTTGACTTAATTTTTTTGACTTTTTTTCCCTTAAATTATTTTTTTAACTTTTACTTTTTTTTTTACTTTTTTCATTTATTCATACAATAAATTTTTTTAGCACTTAGAAAAATGACACTAATTTTTTTGACATTTATTATACTTTTACTTTACGCAACTTCAGAAAAAAAAAACTTCTAGGAAAAATTTATAAACGTTGCATTAATTTTTTTTTAAAACTAACGCCCTCTTGTGACCTAAATTTTGACCGTTAAACACCCCTCATGTGACTTATATTTCTTAAAAAGGAATATTTTTAGACGTTACATTAAAGTATAATTATAATAAGTGCCATGAAAAAAATGTAAAAGTGAGGATACAAATTTATCACTTTAAAAAAAGAGAAAAAAAATATAAAAACTTAAGTGAAAAAAGTTTAAGTGAACGAAAAAAAAGGTAAACAAATTTAAGTGAAAAGAAAAGTAAAAAAAATTCAAGTGAAAAAAATTAAAAAAAATTAAGTGAAAAAAAAAGTTTAAGTGAAAAGAAAAGTCAAAGGACTAGTAGCGAAAGTCAACGCAAACCAAATGACTATTATTGTATTTTTTCTAAATGGTAACCAGTCAAACATGTCACAACTGGTCAAACAAGTCACATACCGGTCAACATTACGTATTTCGTTCAAAATTTGAATGTATTTTAAGAATACTGGTATTAGATATAGTTCGTTACGTATATTATAACTTTTTGAAAAAGTATGTTGCGTATCTTCAGCTTTCATCCTAAACTTTATTTTGGTAATGTATATATGCCTTGAAAGGCTGCTTTTGTAATTGTTTGCTTGTTAGATTAGGCGATGTTTAAGAAATGCTTTTGTCATAACCTGATGTTTAGGAAATGCATTTGTAGTTTATGTCATAACCTTGCAGGTTAGATTAGGTTAGATTAGATGATGGGTATGCCTTGAAAGGCTGCTTTTGTAATTGTTTGCAGGTTAGATTAAGTGATGTTTAGGATGGGTTATAGCATGTTTGTATGTATTTGTGATGTTTAGGAAATGCAATTTGTATAACCTGATGTTTAGGAAATGCATTTGCACTTGTATGCAATAAGGTCATTAATGTGATGTTTAGGAAATGAATTTGCAGTTTAGGTCATTAATCTGAATTTGGTGCTGAAAGATTAGTGTTGCAGTTTGAAAATGAATTTGTAACAATTTGTAGTTTAGTTTAGGTTAGATTAGGTGATGTTTAGGAAATGAATTTGCAGTTTAGGTCATTAATCTGAATTTGGTAGTGCTCAAAGATTAGTGTTGCAGTTTGGAAATCAATTCGTAACAATTTGTGGTTTAGATTAGTGTTGCAGTTTAGGTCATTAATTTGAATTTGGGACTCAAAGATTAGTGTTGTAATTTGGATTTTGGAAATGAACTTGTAACAATTGTAGGTTGGAAATGAGTTTGTAACAATTTGCATGTTGTTGTTTTGTTGTTAGAATCGGGCGGGGAAAAAATAGTGTTGCAAAGATGGTCCCTGAGGTTTCTTATGAAAGTGATTGAACTGAATTGTCCCCACATTAACGTTAAATTGGATGGAAAATCGGTCAAATGACCAGTCAACCCAATTTGAACAACCACGGCGACCAGTGGTGTAATTAAATGCGTTTTATGACCAAGCCTGCAACTTCGTGTAAACCACAAGGACCAAACATGTAATTAACTCAAAAGAGAAAGCATCAAGGTTCATGACAGAAGAAAGACCAAACAACTTTTTAAAATAAAAGGTTTGATTCCCATAAAATAGTGAGATTATATTCTTTGTATCATCAATCATCATTCATACATACATAATTGTTGTTGTTTGTTTGTAAGTTGCAGCAGCGCCGCCATCACTCCCTACCCGAAGGTAACCAACCACCATCATCATCATCTCTATATTACTACTATATAATGAATTGGGACATTATTATATAAAATATTAATGGGTTTGGGTGTTTATTATGCATCAGTTAGAAGAAATAAATGGCGGCTTTGGAAGCTATCCGCTATCAGCGTGGTTCACTTCAACTACTTGACCAGGTAGGCCCCCCTTCCTTAACTTACTACATTTCAGCATTTTGATGTGATGGGAGTGATAATTACGGCTAACGATTAGTCGAGACTACATTTATAAGGTTTAGCAGTAAGAGGGTGTTTGAATTAGCTTATTTTCGTGGCGGATTGGCTTTTTCGAATTTGGAAAAGCTCATAAGCCCATTTTTTCGGGCTTATGAGCTTTTTGAAATTTTGAAAAGCTCATAAGCTCAAAATTTTAGGCTTATGAGCTTATCAATGTGATCTTATGGCTTATTGAAGTTTATAAGCTCAAGTTAATAAGCTTATAAGCCCAAAATTTTGAGCTTGTGAGCTTTTCAAAAGTTCAATAGGCCTATAAGCCGGCCAAATAAGCATAAACAAACACCCCCACAGTCTTGAATAAGCCATAAGCTCAAGTTGATAAGTTCATAAGCTGGAAAAGTGAGCTTATAAGCTTTTTCAGTTTCAAATGAACCCATAAGTCTTAGAAAAGCTAATCCAAACACCCCAATTATCTTGTGATATCAAGCATCACCACTTGTATCTATTGCTTCTGAACATAGATATACACTACACTGTACAATTCATAGTAATGTACAACAATTAGAACGTAAACAAACTCAGGGTAGGACTAAACTATGATTCTTATGCAGCTAAAACTAGACTTTTATGTTCCTGTGGATAGTACTTAACAAAGCAGTCTAATATTAAAAACACGATTAGTTTATGCAATTACAAAAAAAGATAGAGCCGCTGAAAAAGATGCTTTAGACAGCAAGGTGAGCTGTCACCACAGCAGTCAACTAATTGTAAAATAGAGATGCATACCAAACACGTTTGATACAAAAAAATTATCACATGAGGAACACGTAATAGTAAGTTGATTTGGAATTGTTTCCGAGTTGTTACAGTAAAAAGGCCGTCCTTTTATATAGAAAGTAAAAATATAGCCTAAATGCAAAAGTGCTGCAAAAGGAGAAACCTTTATTTTTGGTGGCATGTCTTGTTTCTGTTATAGTTTTTACATTTCTTTGTTTTCGAACAAACACTGGGTATAAACTCAAAAGCCGGTATTGGAGAAGATTGCTATAAACAGATATTATCATTATGTGTGTGAATGATTTTGGTGATCTATGCATACTTGACTTGAGTTTTGTTTTGAGCAGAGAAAACTTCCTCTTGATACCATCTATCTGGAAATTCAAGATGCTGTACAAGGCTGGTAAGTCTTAAATGCCCTTTTGGAATGGAGGGACTACTCAGCTTTATTTCGTCACTCGTCGTATCGTTTACTAGTAGTTAAATTTGCCATTTCTTTATTAAATAAATATTAATTAGTCAAATTATAATGAAATTTGTTTCCTAGGGCCACCATGTCAGTTTTATTAACTAATACGTTTTTGTATATCCATCCAGGGAAGCAATAAGAGAGATGGTGGTACGTGGGGCACCTGCGATTGCCATTGCTGCTGCACTTTCTCTAGCTGTAGAAATATCTAAACTGAAGGGATTTAGTGGAACACCAAATGATGCAGCATCTTTGCTTAAAAAGAAACTGGAATATCTTGTGTCAAGGTAAAACTACTCCTAGCGTTACCTGCTCCTATGGAATGTACGAGTTTGGTATATGACTTCAGTTTGCAAATATAATGCTTTTATACTTGTGTATCCTCACAACTTCTACTGATATGTTGTACTATTCATCAGTCGTCCAACTGCAGTGAATCTTTCAGATGCAGCAACTAAACTTACAGAGATAGTAATCAACTCTGCTGCAACTGCTAAAGATGCCAATCAAGTGTTCCAAGTAATCAATCTTTATTTGTAATTTTTAGTTCTGCAACTCCATTTTGATTGTTTAGTCTATTAAAAAGCTTTTTATGGCTACAGATTACAATTTGCACTATAATCTTGAGTAATGTAGTTATGTTCTGTTTCAGGCTTACCTAGAAGCGGCTGAGATAATGCTGGAGGATGACATTGCTTCCAATAAAGCAATAGGGTCATATGGGTCTTCTTTTATCCAGAATCAAAAAGATTTTAAGAAATTATCAGTTTTAACACATTGCAATACTGGCAGGTTAGTCACCCCCTTCCTCGTCATCTTCAGTTATATTCCAACTCGTATAACTGATATAATAAGTTGAAATTTTATTAGGTTTCAATCTTTTATTGTTTGGTTGTTTCTGTTTTAATAGTCTTGCAACAGCTGGATATGGAACGGCTCTTGGAGTGATTCGTTCACTTCATGCTGATGGAGTACTAGAAAGTGCATATTGCACAGAAACCCGTCCTTTCAACCAAGTAAGCACTTTATTGCACTTTTTGGTCTAGACTCACTTGGATATTCTAAGTAGTCTCATACTCCCTGTGTCATTTAATGGTTATTTTGAATTGTCATATACTCCAAAGAAAAGGTTCAACACCTTATTACATATCTAAAATTCCAATAAATAAAGAGAAAATAAGGAATTTTATGAACCCAAATAGCCTATTTTGGCTTTGAAAACCCTAAAAGGAATTGTTGTCATCTCACGGGACACACTATGAAGGAAATTGTTGCAATTGTCATAAAATGAAGTGAGTACCACGTGCTAGATGTATTACTATGGATTATTGAATATTAGACCTGATGCTACCATCCTTTCCATGTTCAACTAAACTCCTTAAAGTTAAGAACACAAACATTTATTCTGATCTTGTGCACTCTAAATGTAAACACCTACAACATTCTAGATATTAGCAGTACCGTGAAAATGTACTTGATTATACTGGATTCTGTATTAATGCATGCCGTTATATTAACATCTAATACTACACCACCAGATGACCAAACATGCACCTAATTTAGTGAGTAATTAGTTGCTTTGCTAGATAGTTTGTCTTTGTCACACGAACCCAAATGGCTCTATAGAAATTAATAGATACCTATTTCAGATTGGCACTACTTCAAGTGGTGCAAGGCTTGCAAGTAAAGTTCACATGATATTTCAAGGTTGCATCCTAGATTCAAACAAGATACACGTGTCGTGTGATTCGCGAACATCATGATATTGATATTAAAGCAGTTCCCTTTTGTTGTGTATTTTATTTGAGTTGAAATAACGTCTTTTTTACTTGTGCAAGTGTAGGGATCAAGATTAACGGCTTTTGAGTTGGTACATGACAAAATACCAGCCACTCTTATAGCGGATTCTGCTGCTGCTGCTTTAATGAAAGCAGGACGTGTGCATGCTGTCATTGTTGGAGCTGACCGTGTTGCTGCTAATGGTACTTCACCAACAACTGCTTGTTACGTTTAACATGGAGTGAAACCCATTGATTAACTAAACATAATTGCAGGCGACACTGCGAACAAGATCGGAACCTATAGCCTTGCTCTATCAGCTAAGCATCACGGTGTTCTGTTTTACGTTGCTGCACCATTGACTTCCGTCGATTTATCACTATCTTCTGGAGACGAGATTGTTATAGAAGAAAGATCAGCTAGTGAACTACTAAACACCCGTGGAGGTCTTGGAGAACAAGTTGCAGCTTCTGGAATTTCTGTGTGGAATCCAGCTTTTGACGTTACGCCAGCGAGTCTCATATGTGGTATTATAACCGAAAAGGTGACATTCTCACTCTCTGAGACATACATACACATTTGTACCATGTGTTTGTTCATCTTTCTCACAAATGTCTCTGCTTAAATCTTGCCAGGGTGTCATCACAAAGAGTGGGAATGATTCTTTTGACATCGAGGGTTTTGTGCAGAAGACTATGAGCAGCAACTGATAATACAGAACTTTATACTCTATCATGATTATGACTTGTAATGTATTATTTGTTTCTGAATAAATCTCCATCAGACGCTGTGGCAGGCCTTGATGTCGAGTCAAAGTTTCAGGTATAAGTGATCTATTAGGATCAACAATACTCGGTATGTTTGTTTGCCAAAAATGTGAGTGTTAATGATATACATAATATACTAATTATATGAGTCTAAATAAATTGTCTGGCATATGGCATTGTTCACAAACATAGGCGAATAGAAGGTGCATTCGTAATATGAATACCATTAGACCATGTTAGTACAAAAACCGTGTATGAGGGTGAATATGGGTCTAGATCACTTGGTGGATTGGGCCGGTGAACGGGCTATGATGTAGATCTTATACTAATCCAAGTAATGAAGAGATAATCTGCACAAATGAGAGTAAACCGTTAGCCTTACCGCGGGGCGGACCTCACGATTAAGCTCCGACGTAAGAGTAAGTATACATGTTTGTCAAAGAATCAGAAAATGTCAGAGTATATGTGTGTATTAATGATCAGACAGAGTGTACCTCTTTGGGGTGTGAAATGACCCCTATTTATAGGCAAGCCTAATACTAGGGTTTTCTAATATTTCGCTTGCGACTGTTAGTAGCCGGAGTGGGTCCCTTGTCGGGCAAGGGTCCACGTGTAATCGTGTCTGCGGACGTGAGTATCCTTCCGCAGTCCGTGTTTGTCCGCGGAGGTGCAACGGGTGCGGCTTTAAAAGGTACTCACGTGCGTCTTTGGAATATCCGGAGCGTGACCCCTGTCAGGCTTAGTAGTCCGGCTATTTGTTGTATTGGGCCTGGGCCCATATGTGTATATTATGAACTAAGCCCAGTAAGCTTGGTGTTCATCCTATACGTCATCAAGTCCACCCAGTCTAGTTTCATCATTCGCTTTCACTTTTGGTGATGAATATAACATGACAGTGGTTATAAGAAGGTGTTTGCTTTGCATCGAGCAGAGGTGGTGGTGGAGTTAGACTTTTTGGAATGAGTTTAAAACTAAACTTGGTAATGTTTGTGTATAAATAGCCATAATGTTCTTAACTAAAACAATGCAAACCTATTCAATCAAACTAATAACAAACAGGATGTTCGAGATAACCAAGTAGTCACAATGGGTACTTAGTAACAAAAAGGAATAACAAGCAGGCACAGGGTTAGTTTCGTTAGAGACATGCAAATTGAATTACAAGGGTTAAGCACATAAACATGTTACAAAACAGCTTTTTTTACTACTGTTGAATTTTTGCCAAAGATATCCTATAATAATGACTTAAGTATTACTTATGTTATTGAAAAGCACATGTCATGTCGGCAATATATTCACAACACATTCTTATTTTAGGACTAAAAGTGACAAAAACACTACAGAAGCTTCTTTGTAACTCCGTGGTGTCTTTTTTATCAATATGTTAATCGTGCTTTTATTCTCCTTTGAAAAAATGCTATTGATAAGACAACCAATTGAAATGTTTTAAAGGGTTGCTCTAGCAGCAATAAATTGGCGTTATTTACAACTTTTTCGCAAACTTTAGGCCCACACTCTTAACACAAATCATAATACAGAAACTGTTAGGCACATATACTCTAATTAACACATTTCCCTGAACCATCTATCTTTATGTACGTTCACATTTTTAGTCATCAAAAAGATATCGAACAACCTTCTTATTCAATTATTTTTTCCAGCGATCTTTCAGTTTCTCACCTCTACGTTGCTGTCCATATTTGAATACTTGTGACGAAATGAATAACTTTATAAAGTGAGTGTCTTTTATTTGATCATCACCCATATATCTACACGTCCGTATATATACTTTTAGGTTAAAACATACTTGGTATTAGAAGGTGAATTCCCTCATATCCTTGTATTCATCACTAGCCATCTTTATATATAGATAAGTCTTAAAACTATACAGGAAGAACGGCAATGCACAAATAATTGTTACATAATTAGCTAACTCCAATCAAGGCATACAATTAAGATAATTGCTAATGACAGCTGTAATACTCCCTCGCATTTGAGCGAAGGCTTATCGACGACAAACTGGAACATAAGTTGAAAACGCTTTCTTTTATCATCTTCTTTGTTTATTTTGTTGCGAACAGAAGAAATAATGTATTTTTACCCGTTCCCCACCGCATAGTTGTTTTGCTGCATTCGACATCCTCCTTTGCGTGGCTTTCTTGTCCTTTAGTAGGTGTACAAATTTTTGACCAACATTTTTTAGAAAAATACAATGATCTCCGTGGTTTTCTGCATCTTCTTTGTTGTTCGTTTGAGCGGAAGCATAATTGTATTTTGAGGCATAGTGGTTTATCGCTTGCGGCTTCCTCCTTTGCGTGACGTTTATTTTTACGCCATGGCTTGCTTTGCCTTTAGGTAGGAGCGAAAAATTAATAACCAACTATTTTCAAAACTACAAGATCATCTGCTGTTAAAACAAAAATTAAAAGCAAAGTTTGATGATTGATGCTATAATCACCATAATAACGAAGATTCTCAATCCATCTCGTTGATGAGATGCACTTCACTAATAAGCTTAACCAAAGAGAAGCATGCACAGATATTGAGATAAAAACAACACACCATCACACAACACACACATGAAGCTCATACAAGCTGATTATTTAGAGACAAAAAGTGAAAAATAAAATAAATGTGTTTGGGATCCCTCCGAATCATGGACGAGTTGCCGATGACCGGAGGACAACTATATTGTAATGAGGTGGAATTTTTTTTGGGTGTTTTAAGGATCTTTCTAGCTCGATACCATATTAGAAGGTGAATTCTCCCATATCTTTGTATTCATCACTAGTCATCTTTATATATAGATGAGTTCTAAGATTATACAAGTGATGACGTATAGTATGAGCACCAAGCTTACTGGGCTTAGTTCATAATATACGTATATGGGCCCAGGCCCAATACAACAAATAGCCGGACTACTAAGCCTGACAAGGGTCATGCTCCGGATATTTCAAAGACGCACGTGAGTATCTTCAAAGCCGCACCCGTTGCGCCTCCGCGGACAAACACTGACCGCGGAAGAATACTCGCGTCCGCAGACAAAAAAACTATTACACTTGACCTTTGCCCTACAATGGACCCACTCCCGGCTACTAACGTTCGAAGCGAAATATTAGGAAACTCCTAGTATAGGCTTGCCTATAAATAGGTAGTCATTTCAACACACAAAAAGGTACATTCTGTCTGAACAATTAATCACACACATACCTGACATTCTCTGATTCTCTGACAAACATGCATACTTACTCTCACGCCGGAAGCTTAATCGTGTGGTCCGCCTGCGGTAAAGGCTGAACGTTTACTCACATTTGAGTCCTATTTACCATCTCATTACTTGGATGTAGTAAAGATCAACATCAATTCTATCTCTTCACCCCCACACGTTTTGTACAAACAATTGGTGCCATCTCGGGACCGATATAACTGCGTTCTTGAAAATACTCTCCAATAGCAATCACGAACAAAAACCTACCCCTACCATCCCAAGTCCGATGTGCCGGAAATGACAGGGAAGAACAACACACCTCCCGGACTCCGTGAGAACTACATCCTTTTATAGCTCTCGAAGAGTTTCGGCGAAAAAGCAACTATAAGAAACTACTACCAAATTATGCTAAATAAGATGAGTATGAAAGAGAAAGAAAGAAAAAGCTGGAGGAAGTAAAAGCGAGGCTTAACTTTGGCGATGCCCGGAAGAAGAGCACTAGGGCGCAGGAATCAGCGTATTCTAAATCCAGAACAATATCGCCAAGAAGACAGAGACGCTCTCGCAGCCCGCGCCACAATACTAGCGTCCTCAATATGATGAAGCATGAAATGTCAAGATCGCACACAACATGAATACATAAGAGTAAGAAAGAATAGAAAGCACCGCGTTCAAGAGACTCGAAGCATAAGTGACGGAGTACATTACCGCGCACTAAGCTTCCGATAGCTTACAGAAAGCCAGGGTATACGGAAAATCACTCTGAAAGCGAAGATAGTGAAGGTGGGCACTGGAAGTCTAAATTACGAAGAAAAAAGTCCAGTGTTGAAGATGATGATCTCTCCCAACCTTGGGTATGTGCCGAGACTGATCCCGTTCACGTCTCGAATCCGTCATTTTGACTTCCCGAAAACGCGAATGCCAAGTCATAGTGAAAACAAAGACAACAGTGAAGTGAAGATCCTGAAGATCACTTGAAAAGCTTCCCAGGCAATAGCAGCAAAAACGTAGAGGTGGGTGGTGGCCATGCCAACATGTGTCACAAATGATTTAATTTCCCACCACACTCGACACCGGAAACGCTTCGGCGTGTGGTTTGAACGATCATCCCCCCAAATCAATAGACAGTTTCAACGATCTAAGAGAATCATTCCTGTAAAATTCTCTAACAGAAAAGTGCATCAGAGACTCCCATAGTGCTCGCACAACATCAGCAAAGAGACGTAGAGTCCAACGAGAAGAACTTCATACAAAGGGTAAAGTCGAAAGTGGAAATGTTAAAGGAGCACCCCGAGTGCAAATGAGAATCTCCATTCGTACACAGGGAATTCACAAATCCAAAACACAAACCAAAATTATCATCATCGAGAAAATTTCAAAAACAGTAGACTAAATGATGTAGGTGGCCATATTCTTTTCTTTAAGGCAAGCGGCGCTTCCTCAAATCAAGAAAGGAAAAAAGTCCATCCGGCATGAGACACCAAGAAAGGGAGTCATATTCATGCATAATTTCAAAAAGGAGGAGGCTTCCGCACCAACATAGCAAGAAAAAAGGCCGTACATATTCACCGCTTCGCACAAAAAACCCCAAGGGATATTCTGGTCCTTAGAAAAAGAAAATTCAAAACCCTAACCTCCTATGACAACCCCAGTTGAAAGCGAAACGCAAACAAGTATTGCGATTTCACGCTGGGGGGAGAATGGGGCATAATACCTATAGAATGCACCATCATAGGAAACAAATCGAGAGATTATGCTCAAAGGTTGGGAAACTATCGTCATCATAATCCGGAGTTGAATCAAACCAAGGCGGGAAAGAACGAATCCGAAAAAGATAGGTGGAAACTCCGAAAAGAAACCAATCCAGATCTAAGGCGATTTGGTCTAATGTCCATAGGATCAATCACGACATGAGGAAATAAGACAATAGATAACTCAAAGCTTCTACCCCAATCCTGAATGTTGTTATCCACGTTTACAGGATGATGAAAAGGATCGGAAGGCCCCTTAAGAATAGAAGCGTAGATTGAGGCCATCAAGTAACCGCATTAATGTATACAGATGGGTGTATTCTTTTGAAATAACTCTATGCGAGCACGGCTTAAACAGACTGCGTCCAGAGATAAAGGAAACAAATGTCCCTGCTTACACTCATTAACATGTTTCGCGACGAAAAAACAAAATGTCCAGTTGGGACATGATAACACTCTTGTAAAAATCGGAGATGTATGAACACTCACGTCAGGCATAGAATTGATTTCATGTTGTGAAAAATCGGACGTCTCCACAACAACGGAATCATTGGAAGGCTCAGGTACAGAACAAGCAGTACCAATCAACATCCACACAGAATGATAAACTTATCAGCCATAGGGAGGAATACTCACCTAAGGCAGTAGAAAAACTTATCCCAGTTAATGCGCGATGTGTCTGCCGAGCCAAGAGCGAGCAACCCATACGTTTAGTTAACAAAGTAAAGGAGAAAGGGTAAAAGTGTGCAATCAGTCCGAACACCGGAGCCAGACCAGTAATATCGTATGTCCGTGCTTCGACCTTACGAAAAGAAAACCAGCAAGTTAAAATGTGGCAAACCTACTTCAAAGCGAAGTTTGGACAATATACGCCTTGGGACTCCAACGATATGACCGGAACGATGTTCAAGGCAGCCAATAGCGGACCATAGGCTGAATGTACGGAAAGGTTGTCACCGGTTTAGTTACAAGAAAAGAGGCCAAGCCGCAGAAGGACGTAGCAATCAACGATGAGAGTTAGTAATCTCTCCATTGCTCACCAACCCGGGATCATGCGGGAGTTCATTATCACGATTTGCTCACCAACCCGTGAAGGTAAGAAGAGAGACAATAGATGGAGAATGTGTGTTGATTTTTAAAGACCTCAACAAAGACAAGCCCCAAGGACGGTTACCTCTCCAGAAATAGACGGGAAGAGTGGAAATCCTTTTGCGGATTCCCCTTCAAATGCTTCCTGGAAGCATATAAGGAGGTATCACCAAAATACAGAATTGGCAGAGGAAGATTGAGAAAAGACCGCGTTTCCAATTTCAATACAAGGCATTTTTTGCTACACAAAAATGCCTTGGCGTCTAAGGACCTCGGTGCAACTTATCAGCGGCTAGTGGACAAAACATTCCACGGACAAATCGGTAGAAACCTCGAGGTATATGTGGATGATTTGGTCATAAAAAGCCGCACGGAGGATGAAGTTGTCCGCGACATAGAAGAAACATTTAAGACGCTTAGAAAAATCAACATGAAAATGAACCCAAAAAAAGGCACCTTTAGAGTTTAAGTAAGGAAGTGTTCTTAGGATACCAGGTCAAGTACTAAATGCATTAAGAAATGCCCAGACAAGGTATGACGCCGTAAATTAAACCTTCAATCACCAAGAATGCTTGAAGACGTGCAAATTAAATGGAAAAGTGGCATCTTAAACAGGTTTTGCTATAGCAAAGTCACGATAAAACCATTACATTTTACAAAACTTTAAAAAAAATGCACAAATAAGATGACTTTACTATGGAACGGAGGAAGCGGAAGCTGCATCAGACAAATGAAGGAACATAAGCAAAGTTACCTATGCTCACCTCTCCAGAAAACAAGAGGAACTTATCGGCCGACCTGTGCAACATCCAAGGATGCGGTTAACGCCGCGTACTAATGACGGAACTAGAAGCCAGCAGATTCCGATCAACTTTGACAGCCGGGTGCTAAGTGCCTGGAAGTAAACTACACCGCCATGTGGAAAATTGGTGCTAGCATTAGTACATGCAAGCAAAAGCTAAAAAGATACTTCCAATCTCATCCAATTCATAAGTAATAACAATCACCAATCAAAAACATACTATCAAACCCGAAGTCGACTGGTAGGATGAACAAAGGAAGCTACAATTAGGGGAGTTTGGTATACATTATAGGCCAAGAGTATCTGTTAAAGGGCAAGTGTTAGCCGATTTTATCATAGAAAGACCAGAGGAAGAAGGTCAGGAACGATTCCACAAAGGAAGAATACCGCTCCCGCAAGGGGGACCTTGTTTTCACGACGGGTCATCTTAATGTTGACGGATGCGGAGCAGGAGTAATACTCCAGCTCCGAAGGAGTAGAGTTCACATACGCTTTAAGATTTCAGTTGACGCAAAAACATCGAAGCAGAAATATGAAGCATTAATACAGGATTGCGGATAGCGTAAAACTAGCGTCCAAAACGCTCGAAGTAAATTAGACTCAAACTGGTACAAACCAAGTAAATGGGAAAAAACTTACATCTCAAAAGATAAATACATGATCAAATACTTAAGAAAGTAAAAGCACAGGCCATATACATCCGGGCGTTCTCAATAAAGCAGTCCCAAGAACAAGAACAAAAAAGCGGATGCAACTAAGCAAAATGGCATCCACCTATCTTCGCACATCTCAGCAAACAAGTGTTGGTGGAGGAATTGAAAGAAAAATCCGTGAATTAAAGCGAGGTGCTCGCCGTGGTAGAAGAAGAAGGGGATTCCTGGATGACCCCGATTCATGAATACCTCACGGAATGAAACTTTACCATGCAGAAAGAAAGAAGGCAAGAGCGATAAAACGTAAATCACAACATTTCGCCATCATCAACGGAACATTGTATAAAAAATCCTTTCTAGGCCTATGGCTTCGATGTGTAGGACCCTTACAAGCAAACTACGTCTTACGGGAAATACACGAAGGCTCATGTTTTGTTTAGCATTGCATCGGGCACACGAATCCTCGTTGCAAAGCTCTAAGACCGTTTATTACTTGCCTGACAATGCACAAGGACGCAAGGGAGCTAATAAATACATGTCCAAGAATGCCAAGAGCACAACCCGTCCTAAGAATACGCAGGAAAGATTGAACCCAATCACATCTCCTTGGCCATTTTTACAAATGGGTATAGACATAGCTGACCTTTCCCGGAAGACCCGGCAAAGTCAAATTTTCAAATATGGCCATAGACTACTTTACCAATTGGATAAAGCAAAACCAGTACAACTAATCACAGTAAACAAGTACAAAAGTTAGTATGGAAAACATAGTGTGCTGATTGGTCATTCAGAAAATTATATCAGAACAATGGGAAGCAATTTCGAGACAACCCCTTCAGAGATTGGTGTGAAAAATTGTGCATTCAACAGTATTTTGCTTTCGTAAAACATCCTCAGACGAATGGACTGGTAGAAAGAGCAAACAGGAGTTTGGGGGAAGGAATAAAAGCAAGACTGGGCAAAGACAACAAGAACTGGTTGGAAGAGATTTCTCATGTACTTTGGGCACACCGTACCATTATTAAATCCAGTAACGGAGACACTCCGTTCTCATTAACTTACAGAACGGAAGCCGTAATCCCAACGGAAATTGGAATGCCCTCGTTCAGGACAGCAGAAGTAGACGTGGCCAAAAATGAGTGAATATAAGGAATCAACTTAGGAACTGCTGCATGTAAAAGCGAGAAGCAAGCAAGCGCTAAGAGAAGCAAAAAGCAAGAGGCAAATGGAAAAATACTACAACACCAAAGTTAGAAATACAAGCTTCAAGCCAGGAGACTTGGTGTACCGGAGCAACGAAGCAAGCCGTGTAGAAGACACTGGAAAGTTTTTAGACCTAATTGGGAAGGCCCGTTACGAAGTCAACATACGCACTTGGGAAGGGTATCCGTACAAGATAAAAGACCCACGGAAGAGAACTCCCAAGAACCGGAACGTTTGCAATCTCAAGAAGTGTTATAATACACAAGTGTAAGCACCTAACATAGCGGACTCCGTGATGGAAGAGCATTTTTATCTTTATTCCTGTAGGTAATTTAAATAATCATGTACTATGATTATATTTTAAGAAAAAAGTGAAGATTAGCTACCTTCATAAGTTATGCTTTGAAAAATTCTATCTTATTACTTTGCAAAGTCATTTATTATGATTAAGTCGCGCACACACGGAGCACGCCTCCATCAATGTTATTCCGTATAACAAAAGGATGAGTAACCTCACAATTAGCTCAAAGTACATAAAGTATTGCAAACCGTACCGGGAGAATAACCCATAAAAACTACAAACAAGACAATCCTACTAAAGATACAAACGTGATATAAAAAGACAGCAGTCAACATTTATAATAATAGACATTTTTCAAACTTGAAGTGTTGCAAAAGTGGTTACATATAAAATACCGCCACAAAAAGGCCACATGCGGCCGCGGTATAAAAAGCACCATAACGGGCCTAACTGTTAATAGCCGTGGTATTTTAATTATAAAAAAACCGCAAGGTCATATGCGACCACGGAGGAAAAAGCAAATACACCTACAGGACAGCATCCCTAGCTTCATCATCTAATTTGGAAAACGCAAGATCACCTCTGGTTGAAGCATCGATATTTTCTTTACCTTCTGGTCCCGGAGTAACGTTCTTCGGAACAACATCCGTCAAATCAGGATTCTCATAATCTTCCACGAAACAGAAGGACCAGAATGGGGAACAATGACCACGGTAGATAAAACATTGGTAGCAGGAACCTCAACCGGCGGCTCAATCAAAGCCTCAGCGGACAAAGGATGATCTAAGGAGACAAATACTCTTTTCAAGATGAGGAGACGCTCAACAAAGTTCCTTTCCATCATCCCACCTTTCGCGACAAATATCCAAAGCAACGGACAACGCTTGGCTTCCCAATAAAGACCCATCCTGCTTGTGAATCTCGGAACCATCATTGATACACATCAGGGTTTGAAGATCATCATCCTAAGGCCTCGGCCACGGCATCGTCCAAGCGAAGAAGATCCATAACATCCCATGTGCTGGCATCCTTCTTATTTGATAGTTCCTGAAGAAGCGGAAAGTTCAAGCCACGGAGATCACAAACAGCAGAGTTAAAGTCATCCTCCGCGGAGGGAATGTAAGCTTCAAGGTCAGTTAAACATCTGCCAGCTTGTCCGTGTTCAATTCCAGCTGCCAGACCCTCCTTGTTGGGAATTACGTTTTCCTAACTTAGTACCGACAGTACTAATAGTTATAGTTAGTACTGACAGTACAAAATGTTAAGTACTGATCAGTTAGTTAGTACCGATAGTAGAAAATAGTAGTACCAAGTTAAAGAGATAGTATGCGATAAATTAGGAAAAGATAATACTCGATTTGTAAGCCTAGTTAGAGGTTTATCCTTGTCTATAAAAGGATCCCTATCTTAGCGTAGTATATATACGAATAGAACTCAAGAAATCTCATAGCCAAAATCAAATCTCATAGTTAGTAGATCGTAACCATTACAAGGCAATTAATATAAATTAATATTTAGTTCTTCATTGTTTTTCTTAGTACTTGTGTTAAGATTCCGCATTAACACATAGTATTCATAATCAGTGTTTCTACATAGTCAACTGTATTTATACATCTTGGCTATCATCCTTAATAGGCTGCAGAGATCTATTCATAAGGGACTCACAAGTGGTATCAGAGCCTATGAGAAACTCTGAATAAAAGGAACCAATCAAAATCAAGTTATAAACCTTCATCCACAAAACTAAACTGTCTGGATCACAAGATGAAATTCCACCACCACCACCACCTCCACCATCATCACCACAAACCCCAACCCAACAAACTCCTCATACAGTATCAACCATCAAGCTGCCTATTCTCAAAAAAGGAGAATATGATATATGGGCTATGAAGATGGAACACTATTTGGCCCATACAGACTATCCAATCTGGGAGGTTATACAAAATGGGAATGGTCCTGTATCAATCACTACAGATACACAAGGACAAATTAAGGTCTTGCCTCCCAGAACTGCAGAAGAAATTATAGCCAGAAAAGTAGAGAGAAAATGCAAGGCCCGCCTGGCTTATGGCCCCTACCAGAAGATCATCTTGCCTAATTCCATAAGATGACTGATGCCAAAGGAGATTGTGGTATGGCCATCAAATCTAGATTTGGTGGAAATGACTAATCCCCAAGAAGATGCAAAAGTATATCTTTGAAGCAACAGTTTGAAGGATTCTCTGTAATCCACACTGAAGGCTCACAAAGGCTATGAAGATTCCAAAGTCTTCAGAGTCATTTAGAAATTCATAGAGTATTGTGTAATCCTCAGAGGATGCAAATCAAAAATTCCTAAATCTCTACCTCTGCCTGGTCCCAAGTTTCCTTAATAATGAGGACGCAAACAAGGAAGTGACAGACCTAAGCTTTGATGATTTATACAAAAATCTAAGAGGTCTAAAAGTTATGTAAAGCTCTACTGCATCATCCTCTAGCCCGCAAAATGTAGCATTTGTCTCCTGAGAACACCAGCAGTACTAATGAATGTTAGTACTCACTTATTTTGTGTTCCCAATTCTTCTGGTCAAAACTCACAGCATGAACAAACATCATCATACTCATTACTTGCTAATCAATCAAGTTGCCCTCAACTGGATCATGAGGACTTGGAACAGATTGATGAATATGACCTCGAAGAAATGGACTTGAAGTGGCAAGTGGTCATGATCTCAATGAGAATGAAAAAGTTTTACAAGAAGACTGGTAGAAAGCTACAATTTGATGCAAAAGAACCAGTTGGCTTTGATATAACCCTATAAGAAAAATAAAAAAGAAAACTTTAAGGTTTTTAAGCCAACAATTTTGAATCACTATTTTGCTCTTTGTAAAGGTTTTTGAACACAAATCAAACACAAAAACTAAACACCCCACTTCATGGCTCTGATACCAATTGTAGGATTCAAGTAATCTTATGATATTAAGACAAGAACTAGAGAGAGTGGGTTGGATGATCTTAGAGAGAGAAAATAACATGGAATGGATGAATTGTATTATGTGTGAAAATATGGAAAATGGAACAACCAACCCCTCTCTAAGGCTAAGAGAGGGCTTATATACTACATGGATGGTCGGCCTATGGGCTATGATAGGCTTCCCATGGGCCTTGGGCCGGACTAGATTACTAATCTAATCATTATACTAACTACGAGCTAAGACTATTACAACTTGGAAGTGACCGACACTTTTTGTGTTTCCAACAATCTCCCCCTAAGGGAGGTCACTCCATTTTACAAAACATTAAGCCTAGCATACTATGCTTTTGTCTTTAGTCTTTAGCTCGTCCTTTTGACATTCTCCTGTAAATATGTTGTAGTGATCATTGATTTCTGGATAGAGCTTGTTCCTTGAACTTGAATTTGACATTGTGATCTTGAGCATCTTGAGATCATCAACCAAGCACAATCTCTT
>BQNB010120071.1:7268-20701 GCA_026074375.1 Tanacetum coccineum
TGCTGAAACACGGTAATCCATCACAAAATCCATAACGAAACAACTCAATTATTCGAAACCGCTTCCAAAACACTAATCGAGAGCTCAAATGCTTCAACCGAATCCACCGAATTTTATCTTATCGTTCTCGGACGTGGAAAAAACGCACAAATCGACTCACTCGTATTCTCTAATAGCTCTGATACCACTTGATAGGTCTTGTTTATCTTGAATCATACATTATCAATCATAGAAGCTTAGAGAGAATAGTAGTGGAGGGAAAATATTCAAATTTCAAATGTTATAAATGAAGGGAAAATGAAAAATGATTATTACAAAGCATCACCCTCTAATGGTGATTAGAGGGGTATTTATAGGAGAAGGAAGGAGCCTCCCCTTCCTTTATTTTTCACTTCTAGTCCATAATCTTTGGTAATTATGCTATTTTTTTCTTTTAGCATAATATACCTTATTACAAGCTACTTTATACTAAACAAAATAAAGACTATAAACTAAATATAACTAAACCACATAATCGACATTTTTTATGAACCTAACACTAACCTAAAAAATTTGTAGTAAAAAAATGTTAGTAGACCGTTAGTAGTATTTTGGTTGTTCCTGGTTCTTCGTCCACGTATACCGTGCACCCGTGCATTAGAGAATGATATTATTCCTCTCTTCAGTCTCTCGCTAACATTAAATTTCAAAAACGCTAAAACCACAAAATTTGTAGTAAAGTCAAATTCAAATGGTGTCACACGACAAATCTTAGTTCATTTACTTGTCGCACCGTGAACATTTGTAATCATACCGTCAAAATTCACGAAACGGCCCTACAACTATTGATTGCAATCGCTTGTACACATATTGAGTTTTAAAATTCCGAGTTCACTTAAAAATTGTTACTCGAAACAGATTAAAATTTACATATCAAGCACCTCTCTTCACACGCAAACCATTTAAACCGATTTTAGCTCAACTAAAGCGGCTACAATTTAGTGCTTGCGACAGTATTTCAACATTGTTTTTCCTTCAGACTTATTATTGGGCTGGCTAAATGAACCCAATACATGCCTAAGATGGCATTGGGCCTTTCCCACATGTTGTAGCATTCGGCCATTTGCCCAACACATTACACAAAACTTTGGGAATTACTGACCAAGTCGTATTTTATACTAAGTTAACTACTAAGAAATTTACACAATGTGTACTTATGTAAGTGTGTTACACAATTGTCAAAATTTGTAAATGTAAATTTTACCATACCAAACTTTTAGAGGGTCACTCGACAAAGTGAGTAGAGGGTAGCCCGGAAGTGGTGCACACGGATCCTCCACTGTGTAGACATGTTATTAACAACCAACGGGCATTTGGTCCAATGGTATGGAGGTTTTACCCTCTTAGGCAAGGTCTCATGTTCGAGTCTTGTCTAGGGCGATAGGGGTTTCCTCCCGCGTGCGTAAAGGGAAGGGTGTCATTGCCTTCTGGGCTGGACCCAACCTGGTTGTGTGGGCTCGCTACGCCTTCTGGGCTAGGGGTCATGTAGCCACAAATTGCCGTTCCAAAAAAAAAAGACATGTTATTAACTTAAAATTGGAATTTTTATCTTGCATAGAGCCAACCTAATTGTATACATGCTGCATATGAGCTGCAATGTTTTGCAGCTACAAATATTTTAAAGTTAACTGCAATTTTAGTCTCTGTGGTTTGTCGGGTGTTCCACATTTAGTCCATTTTTTTGGTCACATGTGGTTTGACCATTAGTTTGATAACTGGTCAAACCACAAGAGACCAAAAATGTACTTTACGCAATACATCTCTGTATCTATTTGTGTAACAAACTAAAATCAACCTTAAACAGATATAAGTCGATCATCCTGGTTGACTGTACCATGTAAAAGCCTCATGTCATTGATTGCATGATATTATTCATTTATTCTTATGTTTCTCTTCTATTAACAGCGTTTGATCTAACAATTAGATTAATGATACATAAGTTACTGATCATTTTGCCAATTCTTAAAGGTTAGACTTCTTGTCAATAGCTTTGACTAAATGAAGATTCTATACTTATGCTATGAAGCACAATAAGATCACAATATACCATAATGTAAGTAGTTCATTTTCTACAAGCACTGTAGGACCAAGACTCATACATTGACTTAACTTTCATAGCTATTGATTTATTTTTTCTTTTCTCAAACAGCATGAAACCATTTAATTCTCGTACGTCCATCAAGAGACTAAATCCCTCAACACTTCCAAGCTAGCATGCAATCTCGATCTTCCTTCGACTAGAGTCAAGCACGACTTATTATGGGCTTACTTGACTTGATCACACCACAGTAAAATATATATATTACTTTGCATATCAACTGAAACATAAACTTGTAGTTCAAGAATTCATGGATGCTTATGTCCAAAAACATGGATTAATATTGTTCGATCATTGACCTTTTATTTGAGGAAGTTGGCGGAATTGCTTTTGCGCTGTAATATTAGATGATATCGCGTTATTTTCACCAATAAATGTGTCTTGTGACCTGACAGTATGATGCTCGCCATCACGTTTGAGTGAGGAGAAGAGAAGGGACAAAGCATCGAGGAGGCAACTAAAAAGAGAAAATGAAGAACTCTTCATATTGCTAGAATTGTTACGCTCGACTTGTATGGACGATCCCCGTGTTTTGAATTGATTAGTGTTCATATTCGAGTATGAAATTAGGAGCGAATGAGAAAATGATATGAAATGGGTACTTGAATGGAATTGAAGTTGGCAATTGGCATTAGAGTTGTCACTATATATAGTTTAGAAAGGATACGTAAGTGTGCATTATTTTGATTTGAATGAGTCAAACAACTTGTTTTGCTTTACCAAAAGGTGCTTGGTAAACAAGTTAAGTCGAATTATTTGACTGCCTGAGCTTCAAGGTAGGGTCTCGCTACCCCTTCTTCAAGAAATAAAATCACATGCATCATGGGACACTGTAAACTTGATGGGCACGTGTAGAAGGAGGAAGTCTTTTTGTAAATGTTTTGTGGTTCTAGCAAATCTGGAGATAGTGTAATCTTTTTGACAATGTAAACTTGATGGGCACGTGTAGAACTGGAGATGGAGATGGAGATGGAGTGTAGATGCATCATGTGTGGAAGTCTTTTTGTAAATGTTTTGTGGTTCTAGCAAATCTCTTTTTGAATTACACGTACGGCAATTTAACCAGTTATGACCATTTTTATGGTTACCCGAAAACATACATCTATTGAATTTTGAATATAACACTTCTTTTAAATAAATTATATATGCAGTACCACTAGACAACATAGTTGCCAACAATTGTTGTTTTGGTTTTGATCTGGCTATATATATTTGCCGCTTTTTGGGGTTTGGTTTAACTGTGGTTTTGACCTGAGAGATCAGAGGGTGTGGAGGGTGAAAGCGTGCTTGCTATAGACTTATTGGTTACCTAATGGCTAATAGATATTAGATATCGTTTGTTTGTTAAGAGGCTCTGAATCTGAATCTAATTCGCAAATCTGAATATGAATATTTGATAGAAAAGTCTGAATCTGATTTCTATCTTAATTTGAATAAGTGGTTGAGAAATCTGAATCTAAATCAAATAAAACTGTTTGTTTTGGTAAAAATGTCTAGATGTGTTAAAAAATAGTTTTTACAATTTAAATATAAAACGATTGCATTCGCACAAAAAATAAGTTTATTAAATATAAAAAAACAAATTATATAACATAATCAATTTAAAGTTATAAGTATTTAAAAAAATGCAATCTCATGTTTATTTGAAAAAAAATAAAAGTATCAGAGTTTAAATTGAACTTTTTAAAACAATTAACTAAAATGAGTCTCGCTAGAATTGAGATATATGAGTCGAAACCGAACCCTTCAATTTGAAAAAAATATAAATTATCACATATTATCTTATACACTCTTTATATAACAAAATATATGCAATGATTCTATTTATACTTAAGACAAAAGTGAAAGAAGAAAAAATAAATCAAGAAATGAAAAAAAACACCAAAATAAAAAAAATCATAACAAAATAGAAAATGAATAAAAAATAAGAATAAAAAAAAGACATTAAGGGGTGTTAAGACACCCCTTCCACATCTAGTTCAATAAGATGTTTATGCCTCTTAACAATTAGAAAAAAAAACAAACGCTCTTAACACTGCTTGCATTTTATCGCCTCTGAATGACATGAAAAAAACAAACAGTCTTAATGACCAAATGTTTGACCGCATCTGAATGAATTAGATTAAGATGTTGTTGAAAGACATTTTTGAAAAAACAAACACTACCGGTTGTTCATCGGTTCAGTTGTTTGGTTGTTCGATTTATTCGGTTACATTTTTCTTAAGATATAAAGGGTTAGGCCCCTAAGATATAAATACTGGGCCAACATGGCCAATGATCTCTCTTCTAACAATATAAAAATTAAATTACGCTAAACATGTATCATGCTCAATCACTTTTCACATAATAACTTAACAAGAATGGCACACGCTTTAGTATGTTAGAGATATGATAACGATCCTAACTAAGAATATGATCTCCTTTCATGATAATTGTGTTTTCAATCTCGCTACAATGCGCGAGCTTGGTTATCCTCAAAGAGAGATTAAATATTTGTGTTTTAAATCTCACTTAGCACCATACTTCCTTTGACGTCAAAGCTTTGGCGCCTTTTTCGTACTAATATATTTCCCTTGTGGAGAAAGAAAGAAAAAAACGTCTCTCTCATCCAAACTTATACTACTACGAACAGCTCTATATATAGGAACAACTCCATTGTCATTTTGTACCAATTTCATTCTATCATACCATTCTTTTTTCCATTTTCATATAATAATATTATGAGCAATAATCAAATGATCAAAACAGAAGGACAACAAATCGAGCTTAACAATCATAGCGATATGAAAACTTCTTCGATTCCCATTCTTCGTTGTATTCTTAATGCTCTTTTCCTTCTTTTCTCCCCACTCGATGATGACACGGAACAAGATTTCATTATAAGTGGAGACGTGCATAATGCAGAAAAAGGTGTTGTCTCTTCTAACGTTATGGCTCAAAAGCATTTCCGACAATTTCATCACATTAAAGGGCAATGATAGTTGTTGCTTCATCTAAATTATAGTGATACACCAGTTAAGTTGCGTATATGTAATCCAAAGACTCGTTTGATCTCCCGGATAACCTAAACAAGGAAATAAGACCTCATCTGTATCACTGGTTCATGCACTACTTTATTTTTGTCCAAATTATTATGGCAACTTGTATGCTTGAGGTCCAAAGTTGAGTAGCTAGCCAAGTATGACTATTGGTTAAAGATAAGATTTATGACTTATAAGTGTTGGCTTGATATTTAAGTCAGTCGAAGTCTTGTGGCCTGACTTTATGCATGTAGTATAATGAATATTGTGGTGGATTAAATATGATGATCTTGTACCTTGCTAAGTTAAGAACTTATTGTGTGCCACAAAGCTATAGAATCGTCATTCGTCAATGTAAAAATAGTGTAACATGTACACCTTTTATAACAAAATTAATCATGATACAATCAGTGGCTAATACTCGATCGCGTCCCAGGGCTAATCATGTTCTTTAAAACCAAGTATTACAGCTATTAGAGCATTATGTGTCATGACATAGTAAAACATGTCACCTGAGTGCCATCTCAACATTTCATTTTTAACACTAACACAACAAAATACATTCTCACTCATAATATCACTTTCATATGTCATTTGAGCCCATCATACCAATTAAAACACACATTAAAAAAACAATTTAAAAAAACATAAAATACAAGAAGTAGCGGACGCCGGTTCTTTGCGTTGCAAGTAGCGCAAGACCTAGGTGATGTGGTAGCGTGTATTTGACGGCGCAAATGACCTGCCACATCAGATATGGCGTGAGTTGGTGCCATAATACCCCAACCTTTAAGAAATGTAATAAGGACAACCATGATTTAATTAGTTACCTAATAGTTTATAATCACTTCCCTCTTTCAAAAAAACAATATGACCCCTTATCATGATAATTGGTGGGAACTTTTTTTGAGTCATGAATGCTAAAAGAAAAGAATCTTGTTGGAGCATAAAAAAATAAGTGAGAGACCATTATCAAAAACATATATTTTTTAATTTGCATGGGTAAAAAGAAAAACAAAAGATATAAAGGTAGGTTTCAACCAAAAAAGGAAAAAAAGAAAAGTATAAAAGCTTGATTAGATTTAATATAATAAGACAAGACATATATGAATTGTTATATATATAAATAAAAATAAAATCATCTTTCATACAAAATATGTAAATTAAATAATTTTAAGAGGAAAGTTCAATCTAAACCCAAAATTTATTAAAGAGTCAATTAACTAATCTTAATCATTCATCTTTTTATCAAATTAAATCATCTTTCTATAGAAGGACACTACTGTATACTTTCGACGAACTTTTTTTTTGATTTTTTCAGTTACGTCCGGAAAAATCAATGTGATTTGTATCACAAATCACATGTGATTTCATGAATACAAATCACATGTGATATTACCAGACGTAACTGAGTGAACGGACTTGCATTTGATGCATTTTTATTCATTTAGATGCACCATTTTGAGTTTTGAAAGTTAATTTGATGTGTAGATGGTGCAAATTGATTTTCATGATTTTGACACACGTAGAGGAAAAAAAACGAGAGAAATCATGAAATGCATCTAATATACGTATATGCATCTAATTAAAAGCTAAAAAACACATTATGATGCATTATAATGCATATAAGATTATAGAGATGCATCTAATTTACGTCGGTGCATCTCAAATAAGCGGTTATAGTTTCTTCTTATCTTTCTTATTTTAAGAAAACTTCTTATTTGATCATAACTCTAATATAATAAGACAAGACATATATGAATTGTTATATATATAAATAAAAATAAAAATCATCTTTCATACAAAATATGTAAATTAAATAATTTTAAGGGGAAAGTTCAATCTAAACCCAAAATTTATTAAAGAGTCAATTAACTAATCTTAATTATTCATCTTTTTATCAAATTAAAAACCCCTGCTTTTTCACCTCTTTTTTATAAATAAAATATCTCACAAATCGTTGATTGTTACGCAAAACGAATTATACTACCGCGACGAAAATTAAATCATCTTTCTATAGAGGGACACTACTATATACTTTCGACGAACTTTTTTTTTGATTTTTTCAGTTTTGTCTGGAAAAATCAAGGTGATTTCATGAATACAAATCACATGTGATATTACCAGACGTAACTGGAAAAAAAAAATTCGTCGAAAGTATATCGAATTGCACGTCTACTGAAAGATAAAAAAAAAATATTCGTCGCGATGGTGTATTTTTGTCGCTTGACAATTTATCGTTTGCAAGATATTTTATTTTTAAAAATGAGACGAAAAGTAAGGTTTTTTTATTTTTAATGAAAAGATATTTAAATAATTTTGAGTTTACATTGATATGAACTCTATATAACGTCTATATATAATGTATTTGTATCATTCATGCTTGTTTTTTTTAACGGCTATTTTATTCGACAAAACTTTAGCAAGACGCTAGAGGAAGGAACTTACAAAGAATTCATACAAGCAAGTTTGGGATGATGATCCACTCGGTCCATATTGGGATTAATTTTAAGCCTATGAACAATACAAGAATGAAAAAGAATATTAATCCTTGAGCATGTCTTTATACTTTGAATAACCACGTCTAAGCAAACCTTCAATCGGCTATTAAGGCGTGTTGAATCACTCCATGTAATTAGGTTTTGTAAATTTGAAAGATGGTTTTCCGTATCCCGCCACTTAGAAACCATCTTTCAAAGGTTGTTCGCAATCGGACAATCTACAAACAAACGTTGATCATTATCCAAACCATCTCACAAACGGGGCATCATTATGAATGAATATCAATTCCGCTATCATCAACATTGCAACGGCTGGGGAGACGGTGCAAAAATAGCCTCCATGAGTGGATATTCACCTTGATAGGAAGAGCCTTGTTCCTCTTATTGGCAATCCATTCAAAATCAATTGGTATTCATCAAATTTTTTCCTCCAAGTGGAAACCATGAAGAGGTTGGAACATTGGTGATTCATCTTGTATTCCTACCCATCTAAAACCCGAGTCTTTGGCCCATGTATTGTATTACGTCTCTCGGCCACAGTATAGTTTTTTGAAGTTTCAAGGTTAAACAATCTAGGAAACGCGTCTTTAAGCATCAAGTCCCCAATCCAATGTTCATTCCATAAAGAAGAAATTGAATGATATACTGTAATCACATCACAATCTACACAATGTCTTATTCAGGTGAGGTCATACATTAAGAACAGAGGTCAAAGCAAGAAACCCATACAAGTATGAACTCAACTTTTGGCCGGCTTAACACATACATTGTACCAAATTTACTTGTAATGCAACGACGACAAAATTTGCAGCATGACAAGGTGAAAATGATACAAATCTCATTCTTGATTACTGATTAAGTAGAGCTTCTGTCCATCTGTGATCATATCTACATCAAGAATTTTACCCACGTCTTCTGTTATGATACAAGAAGCGTGAGGAAGTTCCAACTTCAAATGATCTGCTGCGGTTTTCATAAGCTCATCAATGGTGTCTGGAACCCATAATACAACCCCAAACTTGTTTTGACCCTTTGGTTCCCATGGCGGGAACGGGTATATCGTACATTTCTTCTTAGGTATTTTATCTGTCACTGCAGGCCAATAAGTTCATGGTTAGCTAGATTTCATCCAAAGTGAGCAAAATTTGAACTACTGGTCGCAAAGAAGTAAATAGTATGATTATACAATGAACCCATTATAATGAGCAAACATGCTATTGTTAGTAGGCACCAACTTTCTAAAAGTATGAGATGATTAAAGGGTTACTGGTTTACTGGTTTACTGATCCCTTGTACTTGACTTTTGTTACGTACCTATATCTTGACAACGGTTTCTGTTTTCTATTTTTGAAATTACATAGTTGAAAAAGTAAATACCAGACAAAAAACAGGATTTGGCAAATATGATGCTTTGAGAAAACCAAAATCAGTTTACAAAGCTTTTTGACAGATCAGTATTAATATCAAACATAATAGCTGTTTCATTTTTTGCAGAATACAAAAGAGGCAAGTGACAAGCATGTGCAAGACATGAATTATGAATACCTGATGGTTCTTGAGAGCTTGAAGGGAATTCGGGCAACTGGAGATATTTGGCTTCTTCCAACAGTTTAATTAATATCTTGTTTCCAGATAATCTTGCTTCATCAAGCGGAGTATTACCCCATCTACACATTTGAAGATCAATGTTGTTATGTGCTATATGCTCGACTTTGTGGAATCAAATATATAAAGTAGACTACTTTTTTGGTCGTTCTCCATTCAAAAACTTTAATTAACCAATTTATGACATGTTGAAAATAATTAGAAAGTTCTACCTGTCCTTCAATAAAACACTAGCTCCAGCTTCAACTAGCAACTTTGCAATCACATAAAACCCTTGTGAAGTAGCTACATGAAGTGGTGTTCTGAAGTCATAATCTTTTGAATTTGGATCAATACCATTCGCAATAATCCGTCTGATAAAATCGATGTCTCCTCTAGCCACATACGAACACAAGAAACTACCGGCATCTTTAATCTCTAAAACACCGCCTTCTGTAGCAAGTAGTGAAGCGATATTATCATGCCCGTTCTTAATAGCTTCCAACAAGGGCGTGTTACCAAAATTATCTACATTGTTGATTTCTGCACCGTTTTGAATAAGGAAACGTGTAATATCTTCATGCCCTTTTGATGCAGCAAGATGCTGTTTATGCAAGTAACTCGTTAGCAAACTTTATGCAATAACTCTATTTAAAAATTTTTAATGATTAAACATACCAACGGTGACCTTCCATCATAATCTTTTTTGTTTGGATCAACCCCTGATCGAATTAAGCTTTTTAACTGAGAAAAATCTCCATTATAAGCGGAACTATTGACCCTTAGTGCAAGTTCTGCCTCTTGCATTCCGATATGAACAGAAATATCTGTCACCATATGCTTCAAGCGAGCATCATTTTCTTTACCCTGCCACCATATGTTAGTTTAGATGGTGGATATTAAGTTAAAAGGTTAAAAATATACTCTAGTACATTATTATCACCTCTAGTAAATTGTTCAGAATCTTTCGTCCATCGTGAAAATATATCTCTAGGATATTAGTGAAAGATTGTTTATCAAGCCGTAATAGTCTACAAAGGTTGCGAACTCGAACTGTGTATGGTTGGGATATGTTGCATAGAATAGAAATATCTCCAAATGAGTCGTGAGGTTTTAAAATTGATACTATTTCTTCAGATCCATCTTCACATATGACTACCTCTTCCTGTTCACAAATTTAGTTCGTAAACTTATAAAATTACTAGAAAAGAATAACTTGTAGGAATTAGGCTATACCAGGTTGCCATGACACACAAAATAGAGTTGATCAACCAAAACCCCTTGTTCCATTATCACTTCACCAGGAAGAAAAAACTCTTCGTGCACTCGAGTTACAATGTGAGTGATGAACTTCGACGAGCAATCCTTAAAAAGAGACACCTTTTCAATGTATTCCTTGTATAAAGTTTCAGATATCTGCACACATTAAATAAAAAAATTATTTATTTGAGGCAAATAAATATATAGACTAGACATAAAAAGACCTGAAATTTACAAAAATTTGTACCTTGGAACGGATAGAACTTGGAAGGTCTTGAATAACAGCAGAATCAGTGTAGCTGCTATCATATTCTAACCGCAAGTGATCTTTGATTTGATTACGTATTCCTCTTTCTAATCTATTTTTGTCCATATATTTAAGGAGGTCTGTCATTCTATCTCTGTATCTTTCTGTTTTTGATCCTTTCACAATCAACGCTGTCATGTTACCGATCAAATAAGCACCAAGAATCATGTCAAATGAGACATAAACCATAACAAATATCATCTCTCTCAAATTGACTGCATGGATGTCGCCATAACCTGTAGAAGAAGGTTCACATTAATTTAGCATTCGGATTAACTATATTACATAGTAAACGATTGAATGCAGATGTCAAAGAACTTACCAACTGTTGCCATAGTAACAATTGCGAAATATAATGATGTTATATAGCGGTTCCAAAGATCAATATCTCTGAAATTCGAATAGCTGTAATCACCAAGTTTTAGACTGCCAATCCATGTGTGTTCTTCATTTGAAGCTGGTATGGTTGTGGCCAAATAATAGAATATGCATGCTGCAGTATGCGTGCAGTAGAGCTCAACAGCAATAAGTTTTATGATCCTCGAAAACAAATAATTGACTCGTATGTCCTTTTCCAACTTGGAGAAAAAGTCGAGAATCTTTCGTGCCCGCACCAATCTAATTAGTAATAGGTATCTCACTTCTTCCCTTTTTCCCGAAGCCTGCTTAATACAATCATATCAGTATTATTAACTAAATAATGCGGTTGGTGTTTAAATGGTGTATAGAGTGGTACCGTATAAAGAATATCCCATGGCATACAGGCAAGTAAATCAAATATAAAATGAGATTTTAAGTATCTGCGAAAAAAAAAGTTATAGTACGAAATATGAAATAACAATAAGATTGAATGTTATTTTTTGTCTTAAAGGTTCGAAAAGAACAAAATTACAAAACTAACCGAATGGCAATGAGTTCTCGGCTAAAGACAAACTTGTAGGTCTGACTGTCTCTATAAGCAACAAAAAATTGAAGAAAAATGTCGACGAAGAAAGCGACTTGGCTAAAAATGTCTAACAAATACAGGTTATCTGGCAATCCCCTAAAGAATCCAAATTCCATGGGTGTGAAGAAAGAAGAGTAGACTGCCCATAATAATATGAATTTTTCCCAGGCCCGGTACCATCTGCATCAAGGAAAATCGCTTACTGCATGTTCAGAACTTATCAAAACTTGGAGTATACAATACAAAACACTGAAATGAAGTACGAGTCTTCACAATATAGTATGACATGACACAAAACCATAGAAAAAGGGATCAACTATGAACTGTTATAAAATAGCATATAAACTGATAATATATGGTGTTACATAAATACATACTAAATGGTCTAATGACTAAACAGAGTATATTGTTGCTGACTTCACAAAATGATAAGAAATCATACATTCGACATGATAAGTAAAGAAATGTAGGAAACGGTACAATCTCAATATGTTATACTAACATTAAGTTTTAACATAGCGTTAACAAATTCAAATTTTGACATATCATGGTACGAGCTCCAACTCCTCTTCAATTGGTTCGAGAAGATCGAAGGGTAAGAACAACAATTTATAATTGTGATAACTTATCTTTTAATATTTGCATTTATCTTATTTTTATTAAAAATTTGTTTAGATTCGTAAGAGTTATTTGTTTCCTTATTTTAGTTTTAGTAGAGATTCTTAGCTTTCTCGATAACTCTTTTTGACTATAAGTTATTGTAATCGTTTTAGGTTTTAGAATAAGTTATGATGATTCTATAGAAAAAGAGAGTTTTCTCTTTTAAGTCCCGTTTGGGCATCATTTGAGGGTTTACCGAATCCTTTATTCGTTGTTTTTTGTGTGGTTTATTGCATTCACAATGGTACCCGCCATCACAATAGTTAATGAACTTCAATAATCATTTGTGAAAAAATATTTTAGTGCCGTAGTACATTAGTAATCTATTTGAATTACAAGTATAAATTATGTCCATATTATATACATATACTATAGGTGGAATAAAACGACGTAGTTTTGTTCCACGCGCTACAGTGCTCGGCCCTTTGGGCTCCCAATTTGGGCCAGCCCATTTGGCTTAATTTTTTTATTTTTTATTTTTTGGTTTTTTTAGGCAATGTAAAAAAACCGCTCGGCAAAAAATAGAAAAAAAAAATACAAAAATATTGGCTTATTCAGATAAAAAAATACCCGCGACATGAGGCCCAACACATAAGCCCATATAAAAAAAACAAACTATTAAACATGAGACCGAAAAAATAAACCCGCACAAATAAAAAATAGAAAAGAATAAAAATAAAATTTTAACGCAAAAATTAACCCGCACTATTAAACATGAGACCGAAAAAATAAACCCGCACAAAATAAAATAAAAAAAACGCCCTGCAGTAACGCGCGATTCTCATTTAGACGAAAACCGTTAATACAAAATAAGTATCGGGTATAGACCTGGGCTCAAATCCTGTATTGGATTGGGCTTCCGGATGATTTGAGCGTTGGGTTTTGTATTAGAGCAAGAGAAGTGACGATTTCCTGCACAATTAGACGAAAACGGTTAACCTTACCGTGGGGACGGACCCCACGGTTAGACTCCGGAGTGAAAGTAAGTAAACATGTAGAGAGAGAAAGTATGAGAGTA
>BQNB010120072.1:0-18425 GCA_026074375.1 Tanacetum coccineum
CAACTGCTAGTGTTCCAAATGCTAGTAGTCAAGTTTCCACTGTTAGCACCGAGGTTGCAGCTGCTAGTCTAAGCTATGATACTATTTGTGCATACATAGCTACTCAATCAAGTGGTTCTCAAATCAAATATGAGGACATCACTCAGATTGATAAACATGATATAGAAGAGATGGACATAAAGTGGAACTTGGCTTTGCTAAGCATGAGGGCTGATAGGTTTTGGAAGAAGACTGGTAAAAAGATTACCATTTAAGGATCTGATTTGACAAATCAAAGGTGGAATGCTTTAATTGCCATAAGATGGGACATTTTGCTAGAGAGTGCAGAGCACCAAGGAGTCAAGACAAAGGAAGAAGAGAAAGCTACAAGAAAGATCCTAAGGTGGAAGAAACTACTCCTAAGGCAATGATAGCCATTAATGGCATTGAATGGGATTGGAGTTACATGGCTGACGAAGATGAAAACCATGCTCTTGTGGCTGATGAAGAGGAAGTTCCAACAGAATATGCTCTTATGGCCAAATCTAGATCAAGTTCAGATAATGAGGTATATGATGATTCCTTTTGTTCTAAATCATGTAGGAAAAACACAGAAAATCTCAACAATAAAATTATCAAGTTAAATGAAGAACTTAGTGATTGTGAGATTGACTTGTATAACTACAAAAGAGGTTTATCACAAGTTAAGGCTAGACTTGTTAAATTTAAAAATAATGAGATTAAGTTATGTGAAAGAATTAGAGTTCTTGAGAGAGAATTAGAGCTTAAAGATATTAAAATTGAAAATCTCAGGAATGAATTAAAGGAGTTAAAGAAGGAAAAAGACAGCATAGATTTTAAAATAAAAAAATTTGAAAATTCTGCAAAAGATCTAGACTGTCTCTTAGGGACTTAAAGATCTCTTAAGGATAAGACGGGTCTGGGGCTTAATGAGTATACTGTTGTGCCACCTCCTCCTGCACAAGTCTATTTACCTCCTAAGAATGATCTGTCTTGGACAGGTTTACCTAAATTTGTTGATGACACTATTACTGATTATAATAGGCCTACACCTAGCATAGATGTGCCAAGAGATGTAAGTGAAAGTGTTTCTTTCTTAGAACAAAGAGGATCAGTTGGTAATGTTTTAACAAAACCCATGATTAGCTTTGTAAACGAAACTGGTTGTCCTAGTGTCCTTAAAGTTATTAACACTGAAAATTCTCGAAACCCAACTGTAAAATATGCAGAGATGTATAGAAATACCTCACAAAGTCCTAAAGTTATGTCTAACAATTTTAGTGCTCCAATCAGGGAAAACAAAAAGGAATTGGAATATTAAAATCAAAACAGCTAGGAAAATACTTTTTTATGCAAAATAAAGCATGTTATAAATGTGGTTACTTTGATCATATGGCATCTAATTGTGGTATATGGGTAGATAAGGGAGAAACTTGGCCAAGGGGTAATTATTCACAAGACAATATGAAATTCCCATCTACTCATAAGAGTATGACACTTAGAGGCTTTGTTATGCTTCAATTCTGGCTCAATAACTATTGTGGTAAACAAACCAAAAATGAATGTTTCTCATCCAACAATGACATCTTTTAAAACAACACATTCAAATATAAAAAAGCCATTTGAAAATTAAAAACAGCCAGCTAAAAATCAATTTGGAGCCAAAAGTTCCCACTGGTAGAACAAAAGTTCCCACTGTTGGCTCAAAAGTTCCCACTGTCAAGCCAACAGTTGCTGCTGATTTGGGAAACAAGGGAAAAGCTGTAAAGGCCTCAGCTCGTTGGATTTGGAAACCTAAACAAAATAATTCTAATCAAGGTTCAAATTTCAATGGTGTATTAGTGACTTTCAAGAAATACCAATACATTGATACACAAGGCAGGCTCAAGTCAGTAATGGCTTGGGTCCCTAAAGAGAACTAATTCTCTTTTTATTTGTGCAGGGCAACATTGATGATAAAGGATATTGGGACAGTGGTTGCTCTAGACACATGACTGGCAACATATCCTATCTTTCTGAGTTTGAGCCATATGATGGAGGATATGTGTCATTTTGGAATGGAGGTGAATAGAATACTGTAAATGAACAATTAAAACTGGTAAACTTGAATTTGAGAATGTTTATTTTGTGAAAGAACTAAAGTATAATCTGTTTAGTGTGTCTCAAATTTGTGACAACAAAAATAGTGTTCTGTTCACTGACTCAGAGTGCCTTGTGTTGGGAAAAGATTTTAAGGTTGATGATTCTCATGTGTTGCTTAGGACACCTAGACAACATAATATGTATTCCATTGACCTAAACAATATTGTCCCTCATAAAAACTTGACTTGTTTGATTGCCAAGGCCTCTGTGGATGAAAGTATGATGTGGCATAGAAGATTAGGTCATCTAAATTTTAAAACATGAATAAAGTTGTTAGGAATTAAATCTTGGTTAGAGGTTTGCTTCCAAAGTTTTGAAAATGGACCAACCTGTGTTGTTGTCTCAAAGGAAAGCAAACATAATGGCTTCTGGTAAGACCAAGTTAGTGAACTCTGTCTCTAACCCTTTCACGCTTTGACATAGGATTTGTTTGGACCTATTCTGGTTAGTAGTCTTAAACATAAATGGAATTGCTAGTTGTGACTGATGATTTTTTCTAGGTTTACTTGGACTTTCTTTCTAAAATCTAAGGTGAAATAGTTAGCATTCTTTAGGAATCTTTTTTTATTAATCACAGAGATAGAAAATCTAAAATGACCTTAAAGTGAAAATAGGTGTGATAATGGGGGGGATGGTGTGGAGTTTAAAGAATAGAGAGATGATGAATTTCTGCACTAGAAGGTATTAAAGAGAGGTTAGTAATGCTAGAAACCCTCTTAGAAAAATGGTGTTGCTGGGAAAGAAGGAATAGAACTCTCATTGAAGCTGCAAGGACTATGTTAGCTGATGCTAAACTCCCTGTTACCTTTTGGGCTGAAGCAGTTAGCACTGCTTGTTATGTTCAAAATAGGGTTTTGGTTAACAAGTCCCAAAATAAGACACCTTATGAATTGTTTAATGGTAGATCTCCTGCTATAGGATTCTTAAGGGACCAATTTGGGTTGTATGTCATGATCCTGAATATTGTACCTCTTAGGCCAGTATTGTGCTAAAGGTAGATAAAAGGGTATTTTGTTGGATACCTCCCTATATAGGTAAAAGCATTTAGGGTATTTAACAAGAGAACCAAGAAAGTAGAAGAAAACCTGCATGTGGATTTCTTAGAAAATAAACCCATTGAGAAAGGAGCTAGCCTTAATTGGTTATTTGATATTGATTCTCTAACCAATTCAATGAATTATGTGCCAGCTGTTGTTACAGGAACATCTTTTACAACATTTCAGGTACAAAAGAAAGTTGTTAATCAAGCTGTGAAGGATAATGTGGCCTCTTAAGATTCATTGCTCTGCCGAATTGTTTCATGATGCTCATATGGAAACCTCTAATGATTCTGTAAGGAACAGTGAAGAAAATGATGACCCTCAAAAGGAGCAAGATGGTACTACTGATGTATCTAAGAGCAGTGGAAACACCAATCCCATTGCTAGCTCAACAGACTCCTTAGCTGATCAAGTGGAGCCTGTCTTAACACCAATAGTGGAATCTGTAGTTCCCACTGTTAGTTCACCAGTACCAACTGTTAGTATAAATGTCTTGGATAGTGAGTCACCTAAGCTTCCTGCAAGCCCAACAGTGGTAACTATAGTTCCTTCTATTAGTACACTTATTCCAACTGTAACAAATCTATCCTCCTATAACCTCAAGTCTTCCCCAAAGCTCATTTCAAGAGGAGGTTTTCAAGCTTACTCAGAAGCCCTATCATTTAGGTAATGTAATGGAGATTTCTTTGGGTGATATACTAATTCAACCAGTTTGTACTGAAGTGGAAGTGACATAAGCAACATGGAGAAGACGTACAAGTCAGTCTAACCCCTACTCTCAGAATTAATAAAGACCATCCAAAAAGTCAGATAATTGGTCCCATTGATAATCCTGTTTAAACCAAACATAAGGCCAAGAATGTGGAAGAACAAAGCTTCATAGCTACAATTCACCAAAAGACTAATCCTGATCTCCTATAGTATTGTCTATTGTCATGTTTCTTGTCTCAAGAAGAACCCAAGAAAATTATTGATGCTCTTAAAGATGAAAGCTGGGTAGAAGCCATGCAAGAAGAGCTTCTATAATTTAAGATTCAAAAGGTTTGGGTTCTGGTTGATTGTCCTAAAGGGGTGAGGCCTATTGGAACAAAATGGGTCCTCAAAAACAAGAAAGATGAAAGGGGAATTGTCATTAGAAACAAGGCCAGACTTGTGGCTCAAGGGCATACTCAGGAAGAAGGAATTGATTATGAAGAAGTCTTTGCACCAGTTGCAAGGATTGAGGCTATTAGATTGTTCTTAGCATATGCTTCATGATGGGGAATTTACGGTTATACCAAATGGATGTCAAAAGTGCTTTTCCGTATGGGACTATTGATGAAGAAGTTTATGTGATGCAACCTCCCAGCTTTGAAGATCCTGAGTTCCCAGATAAAGTTTACAGGGTAGAGAAGGCTATGTATGGACTCCATCAAGCACCTAGAGCTTGGTATGGTACTATGTCCAAATATTTATTGGGCTATGGCTTAAAGTGGTTCCATTGATCAACATTGTTCATCAGAAAGCACAAAGGAGAATTTCTTGTTGTTTACAAGTGTATGTAGATGACTTTATCATTTGGAATTCTATCTAATCCAAATTATGTAGAGAATTTTAAGGTCTAATGCATGGACAAATTTAAAATAAGTGTAATGGGTGATACTCGCCATTCTTTCTTGGATTGGCAAGTACTACAAAGTAATGATGCATCGTCATTTCACAAGACAAATATATTGGTGATATACTCAAGAAGTTTGGATATACTAATGTCAAAACAACAAAGACTCCTATGGATAGGGAGAATCCCTAAGGTAAAAATAGACCTGGCAAAGATATGGATCTTCACTTATATAGATCCATGATTGGATCCTCTTTATCGCAGTGTAATACTTACTACTCAAGACCAGTATTTCTATGTTTGCTGTTTTTGTCTGTGCTAGACACCAATTGACACCTAAAGAGTGTCATCTTCCTACTGTCAAAAGAATTTTTAGGTACCTAAAAGGTAAACCTTTGCTAGGACTTTGGTATCCTAAAGAGTCTCCTTTTGACTTGGTGGCCTACTCAGACAGTGATTATGATGGTGATAATCAAGATAAAAAATCAACCACTAGGGGTTGTCAGTTTTGGGAAGAAGGTTGATCTCTTGGCAATGCAAAAAGCATAATATTGTGGCCACCTCCATAACTAAAGCAGAATATGTGGTAGCTGCAAGTGGCTGTGGACAAGTTCTTTGGATTCAAAATCAGTTGCTGGACTATGGGTATAATTTTATGAACACTAAGATATATATTAACAATAACTGGGTTGTTGTATAGTTAAAAATTCCGGTCTATCACTCATGGACACAAAACATTATTGATATCGCAGACATCATTTTATAAGAGACGCTATGAAATTGAAGTTGATTATATGTTGGATCATATTCATACAGTTAATAATGTTGAAGATCTTTTAACCAAACCTTTTGATGTGGAAGGATTTCCAGTATTAGTGTAAAGTATTGGAATGCTCAATCCCTAAAAATGTCTTTTTCTTAAGTTTTTTAAAGTTTTGTATAGGATTTGCACTGTTAATTAGATAAATAAGTGTTCAAATTGCTAGTATAAAATGCAACTGTTAGTTATTTTTCCCACTATTAAGTTTCTACTGCTAGTGTAAATTTTCCCACTGTTGGGGTTAACTTTACATTGTTAGTGTTTTTCTTGGTTTTGGACTAACAATTGCAGGCTGAGCATGTCATGTTAAGGCGTTCTATGATGTTAGCTCAAAAATATTGGAGTCGACAAATGGAAGTTTGTTCATAATTATTTAGGTCTCGGTCACTAAATTAATATATGTTGTAATAGGCTAGATGGGTAAACGGGCTCTTATTTATAATCTAATCGGTCACGTGTATCGGGCGAAAGACATAGAAAACCGAATGCCCGGCCCGTAGATTATACTAAAGGCATGCAAGCCTATAAATACACCTCACCAAGGAAGGTGAGGTGGTTGGTTCATTTGTAACATTTCAAGTTAATCATCCAATTCCATTTTTCTCTCTCCTCTTTCTCTCTCTAAACAACTCTCACCTCCTCATTTCTAGTTCCGATTCGTGATCGATTGTATGAAGTGAAGTGTTATTGGGATCCTACAATTGGCATCAGAGCTACGTGTGGATTCGTGGTTGATTCGTGTGGTTCAACAAGATCAAATTCGTGGTCAAAAAGAAGTTCAATTATGAAAAATCAAAACCCGAATTTTTGTGCTTAGATGTGTGAATGTTATGTTTATTAAGCAAGATCTAGGCATAAGGTAGCTAATTGTGCAAGAGAAATCAAGCTAAAAGGTCAAAAAGGGTGATTATAAGGCGATTTTTGGTGAAAAAAATCGTATTGTTCGTCGTTGCGTTTTGACTTTCTGGCAAAATTCATGTTGCGTTTTGATGTTCTTCATGTTGCGTTTTGATTTTCTTCATGTTGCGTTTTGATGTTCTTCATGTTGCGTTTTGATTTTTTGGTTGCGTTTTGGTTCATTGCGTTTTGATTGCAGGTTGCGTTTTGAAGAAATTTCATTGCGTTTTGAAGAAATTTCATTGCGTTTTGACCAAATTTCATTGCGTTTTGACAAAATTTCATTGCGTTTTGACAAAATTTCATTGCGTTTTGAAGAAATTTCATTGCGTTTTGAAGAAATTTCATTGCGTTTTGACAAAATTTCATTGCGTTTTGACCAAATTTCATTGCGTTTTGACAAAATTTCATTGCGTTTTGACCAAATTTCATTGCGTTTTGACCAAGATTCATTGCGTTTTGGTGTCATTGCGTTTTGGTGTCACTGCGTTTTGGTTAAAGATAGCACTGCGTTTTGTCTAGAAATCTTGTGTGAAGAAAAGGGTTTCAGTAAAACAGCCATAACTTTTGATCCGTAAGTCCTATTAAGGCCCGTGACTCTCAAATCGAGAGAAAAAACAAGACGGATACGTGTATACCACCCTTTAGTTGGTTAAGGATTTTCCAAAGGCCAAAAATAGCTCGATTACTATGATTTATTGAACTCTTTTTCAGTTTTTTGGAATTTGTGCTAGAACAAAAACATGTCTACCACAAATTCCAAAATGAAAACATGTCAATAAATCATAGTAATCGAGCTTTTTGTGCACTTTGGAAAATCCTTAACCAACCTAAAGGGGTGGTTCTATAACGTTGATCGTCTTGTTTTTCTCTTCGATTTGAGGAGGTCTACGGGCCTTATCGGACTTAGGAAATCAAAAAGTTATGGGCTGTTGTACTGAAACTATTTCATTAACACAAGATTTCTAAGACAAAACGCAGTGATATCTTAACCTAAACGCAGTGACACCAAAACGCAATGACACCAAAACGCAATGACTTTGGTCAAAACGCAATGAATTTTTGTCAAAACGCAATGAAATTTGTCAAAACGCAGTGAAATTTTGTCAAAAAAGCAATGATAATTTTGTCAAAACGCAATGAAATTTCTTCAAAAACGCAATGATGAAATTTCGTTCAAAACGCAATGAACATTTGTTCAAAACGCATATGAAATTTTGTCAAAACGCAATGAAATTTGTTCAAAACGCAATGAAATTTCTGCAAAACGCAATGAAATTTCTTCAACACGCAAACCTGCAATCAAACGCAATGACCAAAACGCAACCAAGAATATCAAAAACGCAACATGAAGAAAATCAAAAACGCAAATGAAGAAAATCAAACACGAAACAGAAGAAAATCAAAACGCAACATGTATTTTGCCAGTTGGTCAAACGGCATACGACGCTAACATATACGATTTTTTTCTACAAAAATTCGCTAATAAATCACCCTTTTTGACCTTTTAGCTTGATTTCTCTTGCACAATTAGCTACCTTATGCCTAGATCTTGCTTAATAACATAAACATTCACACATCTAAGCACAAAAATTCGGGTTTGATTTTTTTCTATTGACTTCTTTTTGACCACGAATTTGATCTTGTTGAACCACACGAATCAACCACGAATCCACACGTAGCTTCTGAATGCAATTGGTTAGGATTCCCTAAAACACGTCATTTCATTACAATCGATCTACGCTAATCGGAAACTAGAAATGAGGAGGGTGAGAGTTGTTTAGGAGGAGAGAAAGAGGAGAGAGAAAATGGAATTGGTATGATTATCTTGAATGTTACAAAGAGAACCAACCACCTCACCTTCCTTGGTGAGGTGTATTTATAGGCTTGCATGCCTTTAGTAATTCTACGGGCCGGGCTCGGTTTTACTTGGGCTTTCGCCCGATACACGTGACCGATTAGATTACAAATAAGAGCCCGTTTACCCGTCTAGCCTATTACAACGTATATTAATTTAGTGACCGAGACCTAATATAATTATGAACGAACTTCCATTGTTCGACTCAATATTTTGAGGCTAACATCATAGAAGCCTTATCATGACATGCTCAGCCTGCAATTGTTAGTCCAAAACCAAGAAAAACACTAACAATGTAAAGTTAACCCCAACAGTGGGAAAATTTAACACTAGACTAGTACAAACTTAATAGTGGGAAAATAAACTAACAGTTGCTTTTATATAGCTATTTGAACCCAACTTATGTATCTAATTAACAGTGCAATGCAAATCCTTACAAACTTTAAAAAATTAAGAAAAAAGGCCATTTTTAGGATGAGCATTCCAATACTTACAACTAAAGTACTTGGAATCTTTCCACATCAAAAGGTTTGGTTAAAGATCTTCAACATTTTTATCTGTATGAATAATGATCCACATTCATCAAATTCGTTTCATAGCAGTCTCTTATAAAAAATGTGTCTGATATCAATTTGTTTGTTCTTGTGTTGATAGAACAGGTTTTTTATCTATACAAATTACCACGTTTATTGTCAATATTTATCTTAGTGTCATAAATTGTACCAATAGTCCAGAAACTGATTTTTGAAACATAGAACTTGTCCACAGCCACTTGCTAGCCTTGCCACATATTCTGCTTTAGTTGTAGAGGTGGCCACAATAGTCTGCTTTTTGCATTGCCAAGAGATCAACCTTCATTTCCAAAAATGACAACCCCTAGTGGTTGATTTTCTATCTTGATTATCATCTCATAATTACTGTCTGAGTAGGCCACCAAGTCAAAAGGAGATTCTTTTGGATACCAAAGTCCTAGCTAAAAGGTTGGACCTTTTAGGTTTACCCTAAAAATTCTCTTGACGCATGGATGATGACACGCTTTTAGGTCTGTTTCACCTGGTGTCTAGCACGACCACATAACAGCAAACATAATATATATCTGGTCTTGATGTATAAGATACATAAGAGATCCAATCTTGGATCTATATAAGTGTAGTCCACATTTTTGCCATAGTCCATTCCTTGCCCAAGGGATATCTACTTAAATCCATGGAGTCCTTTGTTGTCCTTACATCTGTGTACCCATACTTCTTGAGGAATTATCTCCAATCATATTTGTTCTTGTAAAATGAGATGCCATCATTCTTTTGCTAGTACTTGCAATCCAAGAAGAAGGCGAGTTCACCCCATTACACTTATTTTACAATTTGTCATGCTTAGGTCTTAAATTCTTTAATAATTTTGATTAGATGATCCATAGATTAATGTCATCTACATACACTTGTACAAAGCAAGAAATCTCTTTTGTGCTTTCTGTTGAAACATGTTTGATTCCAAATGGTACCCTTTTAAAGCCACATTGCCAATAAAAATTTGGAATAGTACCATATCACAGCTCTTAGGTGGCTTTGATGGGAGTCCATTCATAGCCTTCTTTAACCCTGTAAACTTTATCTGGGAACGCAGGGAATCTTCACAAGCTAGGAGGTTGGCAATCACATAAACTCTTCATCAATTGTCTTTTTTTTCCACCCATACAGAAAAGCACTTTTGACATCCATTTGGTATACTGTAAATCCCATATATGAAGCATATGCTAAGAACAATCTAATAGCCTCAATCCTTGCAACTGGTGCAAAGACTTCTTCATAATCAATTCCTTCTTCCTGAGTATGTCCTTGTGCCACAAGTCTAGCCTTGTTTTGAATTACAATTCCCCTTTCATCTTTCTTGTTTTTGAGGGCCCATTTTGTTCCAATAGGCCTCACCCCTTTAGGACAGTCAAAACCAAGACCAAACATTTTGAATCTAAATAATTAGTAGAAAGCTCTTCTTGCATAGCTGGCTACCCAGATTTCATCTTTAAGAGCTTCAATAATTTTCTTGGTTCTTCTTGTGGAGACAAGAAAACATGACAAAGACAATACTTATGGAGATAGGATTAGTCTTTTGGTGAATTGTAGCTATGAAGCTTTGTTCTCTTCCCACATTCTTGGATTATGTTTGTTTTAATACAGGGATTATAAATGGGACCAATTATCTGGACTTTTTGGATGGTCTTTATTAATTCTGTGAGTAGGGTTAGACTGATTGACGTCAGTCTCCATTTTGCTTATGTCAGCTTCCACTTCAGTCAAACTGGTTGAATTAGTTATATCACCAAAGAAATCTCCCATTACATTACCTAATGATAGTGGCTCTGAGTAGCTTGAACCTCCTCTTGAAATGATCTTGGGAAGACTTGAGGTTATAGGAGGGATAGATTTGTTACCAGTTGGAATAAGTGTACTAATAGTAGGAACTATAGTTTCCACTGTTGGGCTTGCAGTAAGCTTAGATGACTCACTATCCAAGACATTTATACTAACAGTTGGTACTGGTGAACTAACAGTGGGAACTACAGATTCCACTATTGGTGTTAAGACAGGCTCCACTTGATCAGCTAAGGTTTAATGCGTAACTGATGTGGCTGACCTTATTTCTCTTGAATTCGGAGTCTGTTGAGCTAGCAAATGGGATTGTGTTTCCACTGCTCTTAGTTTACATTCAGTGAGTTCCATCTTGCTCCTTTTGCGGGTCCTCATTTTTTCACTGTTCCTTACAGAATCATTAGAGAGTTTCCATTGAGCATCATGAAACCAATTTGGCTAGCAAATGATTTAGAGAGGACACATTATCCTTCACAGCTTGATTAACATCTTCTTTTGTACCTGAAATGTTAGTAGAAGATGTTCCTGTAACAACAGCTGGCACATAATTCATTGAATTGGTTAGAGAATCAATATCAAATAACCAATTAAGGCTAGCTCCTTTCTCAATGGGTTTATTTTCTAAGAAATCCACATGCAGGTTTTCTTCTACTTTCTGGTTCTCTGTTAATAATACCTTAAATGCTTTACTAGATAGGGAGTATCAACAAAATAAACCTTTATCTCCTTTAGCATCCAAACTTGCCTAAGTGGTACAAGGTATAAGGATCATGACATGACACCCAAATGGTCTTAAGAATCCTATAGCAGGGGCTCTACCATTAAATAATTCATAGGGTGTCTTATTTTGGGGCTTAATAACTAAAACCCTATTTTGAACATAACAAGCAGTGTTAACTGCTTCAGCCCAAAGTATCAGTGAGTTCAGCATTCATCTTAAACATAATCCTTACAGCTTTAATGAGAGTTTTATTCTTCTTTCAGCAACACCATTTGCTTAGGGGTTCTTAGCATTACTAAACTCTCTTTTAGTACTTTTTTCCCTTAGTGCAGAATCATCACCATCTCTCTATCTTAAACTCAACCACCATTATCACACCTATTTTTCCATTAAAGGTCTTTTAGATTTTCCTATCTCTGTAAATAAAGATTCTTAAGATGCTACCTTTTCATCCTTAGATTTTAGAAACGAAAGTCCAAGTAAAACCTAGAAAAATTCATCAGTCCAACAAGGCAATACCATTTATGGATTAAGCTCTAATAAACAGGAAGTAGGTCAAACATTTCCATATGCAAAGTGTGAAGGGCTTAGAGACTGAGTTCACTTTCTTGTTTACAAGAAGCCTTATGTTGCTTCCTTTGAGACAAAGCAACACAGGTTTTATGGTCATTTCTATCAAACTTTGGCAAGGCAAAACTCTAACCAGATTATTCCTAACTACTTATTCATGGTTTTTAAAATTAGATGACCTCTAATCTTAATGCCACATCATACTTTCATCCACAGAGGCCTTGGCAATCAAACAAGTCAAGTTTTTATGAGGGACAATATTGTTTAGGTCAATGGAATACATATTATGTTGTCTAGGTGTCCTAAGCAACACATGAGAATCATCAACCTTAAAATCTTTTCCCAACACAAGGCACTCTGAGTCAGTGAACCGAACACTATTTTTGTTGTCATAAATTTGAGACACACTAAATAGATTATACTTTAGTTCTTTCACAAAATAAACATTTTCAAACTCAAGTTTACCAGTCTTAATTGTGCCTTTACCAGTAATCTTTCCTCCTCCATGTCCAAATGGTAACATATCCTCCATCATAGGGCTCATACTCAGAATGGTAAGATATGTTGCCAGTCATGTGTCTAGAGCAACCACTGTCCCAATATCCTTTACCATTAATGTTGCCCTGTACAAATAAAAAGAGAATTAGTTCTCTTAAGGGACCCAAGCCATTACTGACTTGAGCCTGCCTTGTGTATCAATGTATTGGTATTTCTTGAAAGTCACTAATACATCATTGAAATTTAAAAAAAAAAAAAAAACCTGACCAGAGTAATTTTTCTTAGGTTTCCAAATCAACGAGCTAAGGCATTAACAGCTTTTCCCTGGTTTCCCAAATCAGCAGCACATGTTGGCTTAGCAGTTGAGGAACATTTGAGCCAACCGTGGGAAATTTCTGTCTTTACCAGTGGGAACTTTTGGAATCAAATTTGATTTTTGTGCTGTTTTTTTTTTCCAAGGGTCTTTTTACATTTGAATGTGTTTTTTAAAGTATGGCATTGTTGGTTGTGCAAAACATTCAATTTTGGGTTTGTTTACCACTATTGGTTTTGAGCCAGATTTGAGCAAAAACAGCTCTTAGGTGTCTTTACTCTTATGAGTAGATGGGGATTTTACATTGTTTGGTAATAATTACCCATGGCCATGTTTCTCCCTTAGCACCATAATCCTACAATTAGAGGCCAGATGATCAAATTAAGCCACATTTATAACATGCTTTATTTTGCATTAAAAAGTCTTTTCCTAGCTGTTTGGATTTTAAATTATTCCAATTCCTTTTGTTTCCCCTAACTTTAGGACCTTTTTAAGTATCTTTATACATCTCTGCATATTTCACAGTTGGTTTCTTAGTATATTTAGTATTATTGATTTTAATTGCATTAGGACAACCAGATTCTTTCACAAACTTCATCATAGGCCTTGACATATTACTACCAGATGCTTCTCCTTACTCAAAAATAAAAGTATTATTACCATCTAGGTCACTCCTAACATCTTTTGACACATCTACACTAGGTGTGGGCCTAGTATAATCAGTGACAGTGTCATCCACAAATTCAGGTAAACCTGTCCATGACAGATCTTTCTTAGGAGGTGAATAGACTTGTGCAGGAGGGGGTGGGACAGCACTATACTCATTGAATCCTACACCAGTTTTATCTTTAGCAGATTTTGTCTACTAAATATATCAATTAAAATCTTTTGAAGCATTTACCAAATCCTGACTAATTATGATCTAAGCTTTCTTTTTTCCTTCTTTAACTCCTCAAGTTCATTTTTTAGAGATTAAATTTTATTATCTCTAATCTCTACATCTCTCTCAAGGACTCTAATTCTTTCATAGAATTTAGTTTATGTACTTTATAAATTCTATATGCTAGCCTCAAAATTGAGATAAACATCTTTTTTAGTCTTTACATGTCAGTCTCACATCACTTAAGTTCTTCATTTAACTTATTAATCTTAGTGTTGAGGTTTTCTGTGTTTTTCCTACATGATTTAGAACAATAGGAATCATCATATACCTCATTGTCTGAGCTTGAGCTTGAGCTAGACATGGCCATAAGAGCAAATTCTGTTGGAACTACATCATCTGCCACAAGTGCATGGTTTTCATCTTCATTAGCCATGTAGCTCCAATCCCATCCAATGCCATCAATGGCCATCAATGCCTTAGGAGCAGGTTCTTCCACTTAGGATCCTTCCTGTGCTTTCTCTTTTTCCTCTTTTTATGTCTTGACTTCTTGGTGGCTCTGCACTCTCTGGAAAATAACCCATTTTTTATGGCCCAATTAAAGCATTCCACCTTTGATTTGTCAAACCTAGCTACATCAGATCCTTGAATGGTAATCTTCTTACCAGTCTTCTTCCAAAACCTATCAGCCTTCATGCTCAGCAAAGCCAAGTTCCATTTGATGTCCATCTCTTCTATATTATCTTTATCAATTGTGTTGATGTTCTTTATATTTTTTATTTGTAGAACCACTAGTTTGAGTAAAACTATGTTATGCACAAATAGTATCATGGCTAAAACTAGCAGCTGCAACATCAGTACTAGCAATGGAAACTTAAACACTAGCAGTTTGAACATTAGCAGTGGGAACTTCACTTTTATCACTACTGGTGTTTGATGAAGAAATTTAGGCTCATGTTTTGAGAATTTGATCCTGCTTCTTTTAGACTTCATCAGGTTCATATACTTTGAGTTGATTGTACAAATCATCAGACTCATTGTGTCTAGATCATCTCTGTTTCCCAAAACAATTGTGTACATTAAAACCCTTCTGGTGGCAAGACTTGTCAAAAATTTTGGTTTTGGATCATCCTTTTTCAATTGGACATCATGAACTCAGATGACTCACACTTGGCCTGCAAACCTATTTAAAGGTTTGCTCAGGTTTTGGACCCTTAGCCTTGATGTTGCAGTAATTGTTGCTTCAACTAATTCTTCTTTGTCTTTTTGGTGGCTTCATTTCCACCAAAAGTTTTCAAAATGGCTTCCCAGGGTTCTTTGGCATTATCATATTTGCTGAATCTTAACTGATGTTCATCAAGGAGAGCCAACAATAAAGTAGTTCTTGCCTTGACATCATTTCTTCTTTTCTGCATGTCCTTAGTAGTTATAGCCACAGTCCTTTCTTTTTTCTTTTGCAGATGCTTCTCTGCTATTGCTTTCCCTAGTTCTACTGTGGTACTTTGTAAGGAGTCTCCAAACTCTATGACTTCCCATACTAAGCATTAGTGTTTCATGTTGTAAGTACATTGGATTCGTATAATTTACATTGTTCAATAACTTTCTAGTGTCAAGGATTGGGAGTTTTGTTGGAGGTATTGGTTGTGTGGTTATATGGATCCATTTCTGTTGTGGTTTAGTAATAAGGTAAGAGTGTTATGCTTCTTTGATCAAAGTTTTCTCAACAAGCTCTGATACCACTTGTTGTTCCCAAACTTGGATCTTATGCCTTAGGTTATAAGGTTATTGTTATCTTGGATAAACACAAGGTAACAATGAGAGAAACTTTGTTAATGAGTTTCACCAAAGGCTATGCGGAATCTAACCTTTAGTGATCAAGAAGATAACAATGAAATGAAATGAAAATAGTGAATAACCAAAAAGCTTTAATATTATTAAGAGAATAATACGAGTACTCTGACAGTACTAGGGTTTACAAAACCTTAAAGCTATGAGAGTAGTATGTGAAAGATGTGTATATATGATGTCACTTGCTACTTAACCTAAGGACTCCTTTTATAGTCCAAGGAGTCCTGTACATGATAGTATCTAACCAAATCTTCTAAATATATGGGATATACACAAAAATACATTCTAAACATAACAATACGCGTCTTTGACTCTGAGTAATCCTTATCTTCAATCAGCAGTGGAAAGTCTTCAAGCAGTGGAAACCTTGGCAGTGGTAGAGATACACTAACAGTGGGAAAAATCTCTAGCAGTGGGAACCATATAACTAGCAGTGGGAATGCCTTAGCATTTTATTCCCAACAATCCTCCCCTAAACTTGATACTTCATCTGTATGTCAAGTTTCCAGAATAAAATGATTATCTGGAGAGGATGCTTCAAACACCTTATTCCTTCTTGATCTGTTCTCTAATTAAGTTGATCATCTGAATTAAGTCATCATCAAACTCACTTACTTCACACTTATGATCAAGCATCTTCTGAAGTGTAGTCTTTGGAAGTGGATACTCAACATCATCAAGCATGTAGATAATCATACCTTCCATTATCAAGCAGTGTACTCTACATGATTTGTACAACCTCCAACTCTTAATAGGTGCTTCAAACTGCCATAAACCATCAGTAGCAACAGGTTCAAACATGACCTTTAAAGGCCAGAATAGACATTTTTCCAGGTCACTCTTTGGTAATTCTTCCTTAAACCTATCTTTGACCAGCTTCCATAGAGTCACCATGTCATCTCTGTCAAATTCCTTAAGCATAGCCTCAAAATAAGGATATGCCTTTGGTGCCTGACCAACTCTAAAAATCTGATAAACCTCCCTTAGCTTGTCTTTGAAGATTTTCCAGTCATATATTGGTGCTTTGACAACTGAAGGAGTAATATCCACTGAGGATTCTTGTCTTACTAACACTACCCATTGTTGAAGATTTATGATCTTATCATGATCATCACTGTCTTTTTCTTTAACATCTTTATTCCCTTCAGACTATTGTTCTGAGCCTTCAACTGTTTTCAATCTCTTAGCTCTTTCCTTTTCTAATAGAGTGCCTGGCCTCTTGAATCTTTCACTTTCTAGCTTGGAATCCATAGGTACAAAATCTTGTATGCTTTCCCAAACTGGAATGAAAGTCTCTTCAATCTGCTCAAATGTGATGCCCTTGAAGTCTTTTGTCTTCCATCCAGCATGACTTCTCAGGACTGACATATAAAATTTCCTTCTGTCAGTCTTGGATGCTAACTTACTTTGTTATGCTTGATATTTCTTAATTTGAGCTAGATCCTTATGATATTTGGCAAGCTCTGTGATTAACTCAATCTTATCCTCCAAAGACAGAACATCTTCAGCTTGTGCATATTCCTTCAAATGCTTAGCAATCACTTCATTGCTTCTGTCAAGTTCATCAATTATCATTTTGAGCTCTCCTTCAGTGTGAAGTCTGGCTATCTTAGCATCCCTTGCAGCTTGTTCTCTTAGCCTTTGATTTTCTTGAGCAAATTCTTCTTCTAGTTCTCAAAGCTAGTGGCAGTAGGGAAAGCCTCTCCCTGACTGTCATCTCTTGGAGGAGATGTAGACTCATCTGCTCTAGGTGTAAGGGCTTTAGACTGAGCAATCCGGATAGCACTTTTGGTTAATCTTCTAGGTGTAGGAGTATGTGATGGAGTTGAGATTTGTTGGGATGTAGGTTCTTGAGAGGATGTGAGAGTTGTTGTCTTATGAGGAATAGGTTCTTGAGATTGTGGAAATGAAGCTTGAGGGGAGGGTGTGTGATGAGGCTCAGTTGGGTTTACTGGCCCTTCACCTTGAGGAACTAACATAGACTCAAACAAATCAACATTTCTGCCAGAAAAACTTGGGCTATTGACCCTGAGAGTTGTAAAAACTTTGGCAGTTTGAGAGGGGACAGGGTAAGTTTCTGTATGTTTAATCTCCCCAAATTGACTCATTTTCAAAAGTTTTTCAAGAAACCTAGGGTACATTAGAAATTTCTTGCTACCATGTCTTTTAATATTTGTGATCATACCATCAAAAATCATTTTAGAGAAATTATAAATCCTGTTTGTGGCAAGACACACAATAGCAGTGGCAATGTTACTACTAAATTCATTAAAGGCAGTACTTTTAGGACTTAAACATTGCATGATGGTATGAATCAAAAACTTCCACTGATGGGTAAATTGACCTTTTTGAAACGAAAATATTTGATTTGGTAAAATATTATAACCCATCTGTGAAAGGTTTGCAAATAGGTCAGTGTCAGGCAAATCACTAATCCCTTCATCATCTTTTAGTTGGAGTTTCCTCCTAATAGATGATTCAGAGACAGGCACTTGCTTGCCATTGATTTTAGCAATAATATGTGTTTCTCCATTCGCTGTTTCAATCCTAGCAGTGGACCAAAACTGTCAGATGTGTGAAACATAGATAGTGGGACAAACCAATAAAGCATACCTTAGAGGAGAAGTGTAACACCCCCATTTTTACAATATAGCAGCGAAAGCTAATCTGGGGTATTACTTCATGGATACAACAATCATAATCATAGAAAACGACCCAAAAGAGATGTTTGTTCAAAAGATATGTTATCATTCATTTCAAATTAGAGTTTTACAAAATGCAGGTCCCAAAATCTAGTTACATAAAGTGTGAATGATAATAGTTCAGCCATCTTCAAGTCCATGCCACTCCGTGCCGTAAGTTGCTTAATTACATG
>BQNB010120073.1:10660-20700 GCA_026074375.1 Tanacetum coccineum
ATATAATTTATCAATCAAGCATAAGGCAGGAACACTAAACAAGGTAGTTGATGCATTGAGTCGTAGACATGCTTTATTATCGACAATGCATTGGGTTGGAGATATTCAAAGAACTCTATGTTGATGATTCTGATTTTACAGGTATATGGGAGAAATGTCAAATACAGCCTTTCCAGCCTTTTGTTATACAAGATGGTTTTCTTTTCAAAAGTAATCGACTTTGTATACCGAGTTGTTCTTTGCGGGAATTAACTATGAAGGAGGGTCATGCCGGGGGTTTAGCGGGACATTTTGGGGTAACTAAGACCGTGTCTTGGTTAAGCGAGCAATTTTATTAGACACGAATGGAGCGCGACATTGCACAGTTTATAAAGAAGTGTCGAGTATGCAGAATGGCGAAGACTCAAAGCACCAATGCTGGTTTATACCAGCCCTTACCTGTTCCAGTAGCCCCATGGATTGATGTAAGTATCAAGACAATGGGATTTAGTGTTATCACAGGCTGAGTTTGCATACAATAGATCACATAATCGCACTACTGGAAAGACTCCTTTTGAGGTGGTAAGTGGTGTTAATCCCATCACCCCACTTGACCTTACACCGTTACCGACTACAACACATTTTAGTTCAAGTGGAGAAGCACAAGCTCAACAAGTCCAGCAAATGTACGCACAAATACGAGCCAGAATCAAAAAACACTGAGAAGTATAAAGAGCGAGTAGATTCTCATCGCAAGAGAGTTGTGTTTAAAGAAGGAGACTTGGTTTGGATTCGACTTGGGAAGGAGCGTTTTCCAGTGGGTAGGTTTGGTAAGTTGCAACCACGTGCTGATGGTCCGTTTCGGGTGCTCAAAAGGATCAATGATAACGCCTACAAAATCGATCTACCTGGTACGTATAACGTATCAGCAACATTCAATGTGGCAGACTTATCCCCGTACGTGACTGATAGTGAAGACGACGAAGATGAAGAGAATCACGATGTCGAGCAAGATTCGAGGGCGAATCTTTTCCAAGCAGGGGAGTATGGTGCACAGTAGCTATTGAGATCATGGGTGGTTATTTTCAGTTTATTAGCTTTTTTTATTTTCTGTTTTAACTGTCTTTTAGTTTTGGCTATATAAAAAGCCATGTTCTTAACTGTCTGGCAGTTTTATTTGGATTAAGAAATTGATAACAAAAGTTGAGACTTCTTTCTCACAAGATTCCTGTTATACTCTTCCCACCATCAGTAATTGTTGTTGCGTTAGTTGATACATCACATATACAGTTGAAGGATAGGGAGTTGGATCTCCAGGATGCGGCGCGTCAGGAAGCAACGGAGTTGAAAAGATAGGAACTTGCACTACAACGTCAAACACTTGAATTAGCCGTAAAAAAGAAATGGGACAAAGGCATCTTCTTCTATAATTCACGAATCAACGAGACTTTGCCCCCAAAGCAACAACAGAAGTTAATGGTAATGAAGCAAGAAATCAATAAGTACTATAAATTATTAGATTATTAGTTTAAGTTTTTAATTATTATTGTAATGTTTTAATTTTATTTGAATTATTGTGTAATGTGTTGTTAATGAATTTTAATTTTGTTTTTTAAAAAGTTGTAGAAAGAAAAAAGATGTCAATTCTTTTACTGTGCCTAATAAGTCGTCTGTAAATTACGTGAGAGAGAAAGCAGAGATGATAAGAAAATTTGATAGCCCTGAAGATCACTGTTGTGGATGACCTTAGGTAGCAAGTGATGTAACCAGCTGAGCTAGCATACCTATGTTGATTAATACGCACTTCAAACTGAATAACTAACAATTTTTTAATTAGTTTATGAAATTAGGCTTTGTGGTTGTGTCTAATGTCGCAAACAAACCAAACTTTTATCAAGCAATTTGAGCTCAAGCTTGATTCGACTAAGTTAAGTTTTTATCAAGCTCAAGTCTGAACCCAAGCCTAATAAGCTAGCTCGAAATACATAAAAAGTTGAGCTCGAATTTTTTGAGCCTTCAAGAACATATATATTTTTATTATATATATTTAATATAAACAAGCTAAAATTAACGTAAATATTGATATACTAATTAAATATTTGTAGGACTATTTAAACCTTAATTTTTCTGAATATTTTGTATAAATTTTTTGCTCTTAAGTTTATCGCGTATATTTTGGAAATTTATTGATGAGTTCTACTAATAAATTTAATGTTTATATATAAATTCAAGCTTTTCAAGCCGAGCTTAAGCATGGATAATTAAAGCTAGTCAAATTATCAAGCCAAGCTCAAACCTACCTTATAATTTTCGAGCATGACTTGATTCTAAGTTGTGTCGTTACAATCACGTGCGAAAACTTCTTAATGACTTTAAATATTTTTGATTCATTTCAAGTTATTTATTGAAAATCTATCACAAAATACTATTTAGTTGTTTGTTGACTGAAATTGAAAAGGGAAAAAAGTTTTTTAAGAACATAGCTTAGGTGTAGTTTAAGATACAAATATACGATAAGTTAACTAAACATTTGACTGCTCTAATATTTTGCTTATTATGTGGAGTGGTCACTTAAAAAACTAGGATTAATTACATGGATGGTCACTGTGGTTTGTCTAAAATTGCAACTATCGTCCTTAAAAGTTAAAAGTTGTATGGATAGTTCTTAACTTCGCAAAAGAATTTCACCCGTGGTCCTTTTCTGCAAAGTAAAGAGTTGCATGGATAGTCCTTAAAGTTAATACGAGGGACCAAGGGTGAATTTCTTTTGCAAAGTTAAAGAACTATTCATGCAACTCTTAACTTTCATAGACGATAGATGCAATTTTGGACAAACCACAGGACCATCCATGTAATTAACTCAAAAAACTACTACTATGTTTTATTGAACCCATATTGGAGGTGTAACAAAACATAACAAGTTACATTGTAAATAAACTTGATATCGATCTATTGAAGCCATATTGGAGGTGTAAGATGGCTGCATGATTCTCCTTCGAAGTGAGGTTCTATAGTTCCGTCTGACAAATGGTAAATCCCCATATCTCTCCCTTGTGAAAGAACATCGTCTGTGTAGTATATGCAGTTCCCCTTTATCACCCCTGTAGTTTCCTCCACGCAAAACAATGAACTATATCCGACAAACAAAGTTTTCGTGCCCAAATCCTTCACTTTTGACCAGTTTCCACTTTCCAAATCATAAGCGAAAACTTGAAAAATAGTTGTCTCGTACTCTCTGATAATTACTAGTAACCGCTTTCTCTCCTCATCATCTAGTCCAATTATATAAGCTGAATACATAACTTGATCACACACATCTTCTGGCATCGTTGTTACATCAAAAAAGACCGTTGGTTCTTTCCCATTAACATTGCATGCTCGGATATTATTGTACCAGCAAATAGCATAAACTTGTCCATTGTAGAAAGTAATATCGTATATCTGCCCGCTCCGACCCTCTTCAACATATGTCCACTTCTTATCTCCAATATGGCAAAATGCTAGCTTTCCCTTACTGCCGCATATTACAAACACCAAATTTGCTGGAATCACGAGGACTAGCTTAAAGAGTTGCATGTCCCAATCTAAAGGTTCCAATTCTTGCTCTCCAAAAAACCTCTCTTCTTGCAAGGTGTCTACCTTTGGAAGGTTGATGGTTTCAAGAGATAACGGATTGACGAGTTGTGTAGCAAAATCATCTCCTACGGTTAGGAGCCACCCACATGAAGACATACATAGCTTCCCATATGCTTCGGGCAGTCGTATCTCCCGGATGCTCTTGTTTGAAAGGAGGAACAATTCAAGAGACTCCTTATCATCTTCACTTTTATCCGCAAGCATTAAAGATGGCAACCGCGAAGGAGGTCCATTCGAGTTGTCGTATGTTCTTGCGGCTGCTAAACGCCAAGACTTACACACGCCTGCAAAACTCGGATAATCTTCGTAGAAAGTGATATACTTTTGTGCTATTATATCAACTAGTTCAGGCAACATCTCCGACCATTCCATCATAACTAATAAATCACGCGACGCCTGCAAAAGATATACAATACCATTGAACTAACTCATATACACTAACAAGGATGCTAACATGCATATAAATGCTTTTTCGTAAGAAAAAGTAAGAAAGTCAGAAAATCGTACCTTAAATCTGTGAGAACTTAGGATTTTGCAATGGCTGAGTTTCCTGTGTGATATATACTTGGGCAAAACCAGATCGATCAAAATGATTGAAAGTTAAACAACAGAACAATAGTGTTCGTAAGGAGGAGAGACGGTTGGCATCTCCCCCTGACAGGGACGGGAACAGCTTTCGAGCTTACCTGTTACACATCCGGTTAAGGCTTCCCACTTCGGTGGATCTTATAAACAACAGAACAATAAAGTAACGATTAACGAAATGGATGTAAAAAAAGAGGTGGTTCTCAAGTGTCGTAATCCTCATGTAGCATGTCCTGATACATTTTGCAACTCTTTTGGTTGCTGCTAAGATATCGCTTCAGCACCCATATTAATAATACCAACACAATGCAAAAAATACAGATAAAGTGAGATTATGTTTGTTTAGCAATTACTCGATCAGCAGCAAAAAGTGATTTATATCTCCCCGTCTACTCCAACTCTTCCATCACATACATGTATATCAATTAACTACATTACTGATGCTGAACTTGATAAATTATGAGCGTTGGAATAAAAAATGCATTCATGTTTCAGACAATGTGCAGTTGAATCATTACATGGTTATAGATAAAATCTTGACATAACGAAAGATAACAAAAACTATAGAGCACGAGTTGCTTTGTTCCAACGACCCTCACTCTCCCACATACTCGCAAAGTAGTCAAACCCTCCCCCTTACTTTCTAGGGGTATACTGTTAGCCTGTGTTTATTATGTAGTGTAGCCCATATTTCTATTATGTATTATAACGGGCTCAAGCCCAAGTCTAGAACCTTCTATGTATGTGTATATCTTGGATCGGTTGTGGTAATGCAAGACAACACACTTTTTCACCATCCTTCATGGTATCAGAGCCTACAAGATCCTAAACCCTAAATTCACATATGCCGTTTCATTATTAACCTTAAATCTCAGTTTTAATTTTCATTGTTTGGTGATTTGTGCAAAAAGGTCACAAATCCTTATCGTTTATGTTTGTGCTTTAGGTCACGATCCTTATTGTTTTGTTATTTTCCAATTACTGTCCACTAGTTAACTCGTCATCAACCCTACTTTTACAATATGACTGGATCGGCTGCTCCATCAACACCCCTTTCCGAGAAACTGTCGTTGGTTACTCATCACCATCTCCTAACCCGGGTTCCCGTTAAACTTGATCTAGATAATTGGAACTATGGTTCGTGGCAATTTTTCTTTGAACAACTTTGCCATAGCTATGAGGTAATCACGTTTATTCATGGCCCTAATACTACACCCACATCAAGTACTCAAAATATCCCTACACACTTTTTCACCAGAAGAACAAAAACTTTATAAGATCGTACTTTCATGGATCTTTACGACACTTTCGGACCCTCTTCAAGCTAGACTGGTGGTGGCTCGTCCAAGATCCGCCAAGGAAGCATGGGATCTTCTCTCCGAGATCGTTAAAGATAACAAACGCTCCCGCACAAATGCCTTAAAGGCTGAGTTATGGGCTCTCAAACTTGGAGATCAAACCATGGAAGCATACTTTCAAAAGATAGAATCGATAGTCACTATTCTTGCTAGCCTTGTCATGTTAATGAGGAGGAGCGTCGTTGATATGCAACATCGAGGGTTCCCGGAGAAGTATAACAAGTTTGTTTTTTGGTGGTATATGCATTTACAAGGACACGTTTCCCAATCTCAAAACGGCACGTTCCTTGTTGATCGCCGAAGAAATGCGACTAAAGTCTAAGGCTCTTGCATTCATGGACTCATCCTCGTCTTCTCCAGTGGTGCTTATGGCCGAATCTGGTACATCCCGTCGCCCCTCTAATACTCAAGCTAAATCGTGGCGTACATGTTTTAACTTTGCAAAAGGGTCTATGGTCGATTCATCGGTAGCAATTGTCGATATGTTCATGATGAGAATGCTAAATCTACTACTAGTAATACACCAAGACAGTCAAGTAACACGACTGATGCCTTGCTTGCTAAAATTTTGGATAAACTAGTTTTGCATGAGAGTGGGCCAACCACAGCAGATTTCTCAGCCTGCTTCACACCAGCCGGCCCATGTTTTTCCGGCTGCTGGTACAGCCCACCAGGCCCAACCATCTATCCCACCAGGTTTTGTAACAGGGCCCATTAATAATGCGGGTCAACCAACCATGTTACCTCAAGCTTTCACTGCCGGGACCCTTCATGATCCTACTACCGGTGCTTGGAATATGGACACAGGTGCGAGCTCTCACTTAAATAATTCTGTTACTAGTCTTAGTACTATTTTTAATTCGTGTATATATCCATCTGTTTCGGTTGGTGACGGTCATTCTATACCCGTCACTAATTCGGGACATAGCATTTTGCCAACTCCCTTCAAATCTCTTCATCTAAACAATGTTCTCATTACACCTCATATTGTTAAAAATTTAATTTCTGTTCGTCAATTTGTTCGTGATAATCATTGTACTATTGAATTTGACTCCTTTGGTTTTTCTGTTAAGGATTTCCTGACGCGTCGGGTGCTTCTCCGATGTGATAGCACGGGGGATCTTTACCCGGTCACTGCTCCATCTCCTATCCCGCATGCATTTCTTGTGAGTCAACATACGTGGCATCAACGACTTGGGCATCCAGGAAGTGAAGTGCTACGGCGTCTTGTTTCTTCTAATGTCATTTCGTGTAATAAAGAGAAGCCTCCCGCTCTTTGTTAATGCTTGTAGTTGGCAATACAAGTGAGGCTCCATTTGTTATTATATATACAATTATTATTTTTTTTTTTATTTTAATTCCTTTCTGTGGTCAGTGCTTGTTTTGACATTATTCACTCGGATGTGTGGACTTCACCCATTCCGAGTCTTTCAGGTTTTAAATATTATGTTTTGTTTTTGGACCATTATTCGCAATTTGTTTAGGCTTATCCATTACTTAATAAGTCTGATGTCCATACTCTTAAATTTGTGTTGTTTCGTAAATTTGTTCACACACAGTTTAAGTGTGAAATTAAGTCGTTCCAGTGTGATCATGGTGGTGAATTCGACAACCACGCCTTACGTAAACTCTTTAACGAAAATGGCATTCAGTTTCGTTTCTCATGTGCCAAAACTTCTCAACAAAATGGCAAGTCTGAACGTATGATTCGTACTATCAACAACCTTATCCGGACTTTACTTTTTCAAGCAAATCTTCCACCAACATTTTGGGTTGAAGCCCATTTAACTTGGCTGTTTACTTACAAAAATATCTTTCCTCCACCGCTATTGAAAATGATTCCCTTTATACACGTTTATTTGGTAAACCCCCGGTTATAGCCTTTTACGCACATTTGGATGCCTATGTTATCCTCATCTCTACCCCACACACAAACTTGAACCCCGAGCCACACCATCCATATTTTTGGGACATGCTTCAAACCATCGTGGTTATCGTTGTTTAGACTTAAACGCTAATAAGATTATTATTTCACGTCACGTAACCTTTGATGAAACCGTTTTCCCATATGGAAACCATTAACTCAACCGCGACACCTAAAATATCATTCCCTCGACGAATCAAGGATTTATCCCGCAAACATATACCCCAATTCCACTACCGTTCCCCTAAAATACTTCCCTATAATCCCTACAGATTCCCCAATACCTACTGAACCTACACAAACCCAACTACATTCGCAAAGCCCATTATCCACTCCTATTACTTCAGCCCATCACACTCCTTTACAAACCTTGTTCCACCCCATTACCCCGGTTCAATTATTTCCTACCACGTTAAATAATAATACCAGTCCACCTAGTTTATCAGCCCACCTACCGGCTACGACCCAACACCAATTTCAGTCCCCATCTACAGCAGCCCATAACCCGCCAATTATACCAGACCCATCCCACAATCCAAACCCGGTCTCGTTAAACCCCATGGTACCGTTATCGGTCGGTTCTAATCATTCACATGAGCGTTCTCTAATTTGCTATGTGTGATGAATATCATGCTCTTATTAAAAATAATACTTGGACTCTAGTACCGCGACCTACGGACACCAACATTGTCCGTTGTATGTGGCTTTTTCGCCATAAGTATCATGCCGATGGCACTCTTAGTCGCTACAAAGCTCGTCTTGTGGCAAATGGCAGTACTCAGTTAGAGGGTGTGGATGTTGATGAGACTTTTAGTCCGGTTGTTAAACCGGGCACCATTCGGACTGTTCTAAGTTTAGCTACTTCTCGACATTGGCCTGTTCATCAGCTTGATGTCAAGAATGCTTTCTTACATGGTGATTTATCTGAGACAGTCTATATGCATCAGCCTCCGGGATTTCGAGACTCTGTTCATCCTGACTATGTTTGTTTACTGCAGAGGTCTCTTTATGGGCTCAAGCAAGCCCCAAGAGCCTGGTTTCAGAGATTTGCTTCCTATATTACTAGAGTTGGGTTTCATCATAGTCGTTGTGACTCATCATTGTTTATCTATCGACAGGGATCTGATACTGCTTATTTGTTGCTATATGTTGATGATATTATTCTTACTGCATCTTCTCAGACATTCCTACAGCAGGTTATTGGATGGTTACATCAGGAGTTTTCTATGACTGATTTGGGATCACTTAACTATTTTTTGGGTATTTCTGCTACACGAGATTCTTCAGGGATGTTTTTATCCCAAAAGAAGTATGCTGTTGAGATTCTTGAGCGGGCTGGTATGGTTCAGTGTAATCCCAGTCGGACTCCTGTTGATACTGAGTCCAAGTTGGGTGCTACGGGTGATATAGTTTCTAATCCGACTTTATATCGGAGTCTAGCTGGTTCTCTCCAGTATCTTACTTTTACTAGACCCGATATTTCATATGCAGTTCAGCAGGTTTGTCTATATATGCATGATCCATAGGAGCCTCATTTCTCGGCTCTTAAACGGGTTTTGCGTTATGTTCGTAGCACTTTGGACTATGGGTTGCAGCTATTTTCCTCCTCCACTACTGATTTGGTTGCTTACTCAGATGCAGATTGGGCTGGATGTCCCACTACTCGGCGTTCGACTTCAGGATACTGTGTCTTCCTTGGCAACAACCTACTCTCTTAGTCCTCTAAGCGCCAGCCGACGCTTTCTCTCCTAGTGAAAAAGTGTGTTGTCTTGCATTACCACAACCGATCCAAGATATACACATACATAGAAGGTTCTAGACTTGGGCTTGAGCCCGTTACAATACATAATAGAAATATGGGCTACACTACATAATAAACACAGGCTAACATATACATTACCAAAATCTATACTTTACACTCAACCAAACAACCCATCCAAGGCTGTTGTATGTCCGTCACACAGAAAAAAATGAATAGAAAAAAGTATCTTATGTAAATGTATGTGATGATGATGGCAGAATGGATTGCAATGCCAATTGTTGTTGGGGCTGCAGGGCGGCAGCGTCTGTTAAAGCTGTCTTAATAGATTGATTATGCGGCTTATGGTTTGATCTGAAGCAAGGTCCTTACCAGCACACAGAATCTACAACACAAAAAGTTATCGATTGAGACTGATTTCAAACACAAATTGTAAAAGTACACTCCATAGAAAGAACCAATTAACAAAAGTATACAATCCTCGGCAAAAATGGAAACAATTTTAGGAAGGTATCGATTTTTGGGGCCTAAGAGTTCTGCGTCTAACCTGTAAAACAAGATAGGTTAATGATGTCAAATGTAAGTAAATAGGAGATTGGATGACTAGTGCTGGTAACATGTATTTTTAATTACCTTTCAACCATTACAGAAAGCAACTCATGAACAGCTTTAGCCTGGATAACATCTCCTTTTATTGGCAAACAGTTTAACCATGCAGGAATAACCTGTCAAAAGATATATTGTAAAATACAAATGTTAAAGCCGTTATTCTTTTGGCAAATTTACTAGCACATTTAGA
>BQNB010120074.1:0-20700 GCA_026074375.1 Tanacetum coccineum
ACAAATACAATGTATTTTTGGTACGTTTTTAGTTATTTAAGTCCATTTTTAATGGAAAATGGTATGTGTAATTAAGCACATACCAAAAACTTAAAGTGACAATTGATCAATAAGAAAAACAAACTTTTATTACTAATATGAAACTGATTACAAACTTAAGAGAATGTTACATTAAGTAGAAATCTATAAGCTAAAAACGATTTGAAAATTACATAAGCTAATTCTAAAGGCTACTCTCTATAACTACTCCTAGATATACTTGTGAGTGAGGGTGCCCCTTTATTTATAGGCTTGAGAAGAAGTTTCTAGGCCTCTGCACATGCTCCCCTTGGTCTTCATCTCAGCCTTTCAATCATTGCTAATCATTGGATCCTTTTTCTAAACCGTTAGATCAAAATGAGCACACGGATTGCCAGCGTGGCAATCCGTGGTTTGATCCCTCTCTTGTGCTTCTTTTTGCCTTGTATTTAGTGTAAAATCCCACTTCAAAGTGTGTTTCTTTTTAATCCACATGTCATTCCATTGCATATCTTTACCAATAAGAGCCTTTGAGGTGACGTTTTGATGCTGACTCATTGCTTAGTACTTGGAATCTTCTTTTGGCCACATCAATTGCATTTTACCCTTTGTTTTTTACAGGGTAATTGGAGGAGAACGACAATGAATAGTAAAAACCAACTTTCACGCGCACTTTTCTTTTCTTTTTTATAACTTTGTTTGACCTGGGTGGTGGTTTGACTTGGACCCGGGTAAAAGGATTGGGCCACGATTTTATGATTGGGCTACGGGTAAAAGTATTTAAGGGTTAAAGGTTTAAAAAGGATTTGTTGTAAAAGACTAACGACCGTTAGTCCTTTATTAATAAAAGGCTAACGGTGTTAGGGTTTTTGGGACTTTTTGTGAATATGAGTTAACAATAAGGCTTATTTGGGTATTTTGAGGGTTTTGGTATTTTGTTGGTTGACCATTGTTGACCAAGGGTTGACTTTTGATGACCTTTTGCTAGAAACTTTCGGCTCTTGTGTACTCTATCCGTTCCCGTGTCCGTGTTTGTCCGGTTTTGATCGTTTTCTTGTGATGTTTGCAATATATGTACCTACACATCAAAACACATAATTTCACAAATATAGCATATTTTTGCAACATTTTTGATCATTCAAAGGCCATTTTGATATGAAAAGATATGTGATTTATCACATATCAAAACTATCACCTAAACTAAGTGATTGTCGTGTTCCTCAAAGCCAAATATTTATGCTCTAAAACCAAATACCTCAAACTTCCCCAAACTAAATCTTTGAAAAGTAGCAAAGACTTTTGTTGGGAGAGTTAAAAAATCACAAGCTTTAAAACACCCCTATTTTCCATTTTTCAAAACCTTTTTTCCTTTTTTATGATCTTTAGTGATTTATATCCTACATCTTGCTTACTTATTCATGAGTGGACCATAATGTATTGCTATTATTATTGATTAACTTTAGGATCATGGTACAACAAGCCAAAAAGTGTCAAATGGGATAAATTCATGTCCCCGACTTTCACCTATCCTAGCCAAGCTTAAAACAAGATTATTGCCAAAATACAAGATTTGATGCTAACAACTACTCATAAAGATAATTGTGTACATGACTTTTCTCCCTTATTCCTAATTTCCTCTAGGATTTGATTATAATGGTGACAAAATTTATTTTTGCATTATTATTATAAAGTAAACCCGGTTAGATAATTAATTAGTTGAAATCCTTTACTAAAGTGACGATATGGTGAAGAATAAGGTCAACATTAAGGTTCTAAATTCGCATGGTTTAGGGGTTATCCTTTTTATTTCATCTGCAACAACTCAACTACGAGTCCAGAGATGGAGACTTTATTTAGATAACCCTAGAGTTGAAATTTGGCTTTATTCCTGTTATTATTGCAACATTATTAAACCTCGGTCCTTTAGAAGGCTGCATCGGTTGTGAGCAGGCAAGATGCAGCAAACATATTTTGACCTTGGAAATTTCCTCCACCTTTTAGAAGGCTGCAACATCGGTTGTGAGCTAGCAAGATGCAGCAAACTTTTATCAGTCTCGGATTATTATTACTATGTGCCTTATTTAGAAGACTACCACATCGGTTGTGAGCCAGCAAGAGGTAGTAAACTTTTTCCAGCCCACAACTTTTATTATTATTACATCCACCCTTTAAACGACTGTCACATCAGTATCCGAGCCAACCATGATTCAGAAGTCTTATGTCGGCTTCGGTTTATTTCATAATTATTATTATTATAGCCAAATTTCAAGTCCTGTGGTCTTTTAACAACTGCCACATCGGTATGCGAGCCGACCATGGTCCAGGAGTCTATTCCCCCCAACACTGGACAAAAAACCTCGATGTGTACCTTTCTTTCACCAGAGGGTTATCTTACGAAGGATCTAAATTAAGAACTCGCAAAAACCTAAGCAACTTTATTTTTATTCAACATTTTATATAAAACGGGTGAAACAAGCTAATGGGAGAAAAAGCACAATTAACACTATGAGCCTTAAAGAAATCCTATTATTCTATGTTTAGCATCAAACTTTATATTCTATCTATCATTTCTTGTTTTTCACAATTTAAATTTTCTAAGAAAGAAAAACTCGTGAATCTTTGCCTAACTCGAATTAAGTTGGCACTTTAACAAGTCACATAGACTGGCAACAATCTCAACTCTAATAAATCGATCTTCGCATATTTAAAATCAATTATGGGAACTTGCAAAGTCTTGACTTTTTAAAGCTAGACTTGCGTTTTATAGCTCCTTGTATAAAAGATTAGCAAAAATCAATCTATTTATTAGTATGGAAAAGCTAAGATATACAATTGGTCGAGTCAAAATTTACTTTTTATTCTCACCAACGAAAAGCCTACATTTGTGTCAACTATTTTTTATTTATTCAACTAACTATTTTTTTTTTATAGTAATACTAGATATAAGACTTATAAATTTAAAATTTTTTTTTTTATGGGAAAACAGGGTACGTGAGACAAAGGGGAAAAGGTAGGTAAGTATCTATCGAAGATATATACCTATAAAATTAAACATTGTCCTCAATGTTTCCTAGACTAAGACTTAAAATTAAGAAATTTGGAAATTCACCAAATGGATGTGAAAACGGCTTTTCTAAATGGAGATTTAGAAGAAGAAATATATATGAACCAACCTGAGGGTTTCATAGCTCCTGGACAAGAGGGCAAGGTTTGTAGACTTGTTAAGTCGTTGTATGGCTTAAAGCAAGCTCCCAAACAGTGGCATCAAAAGTTTGACCACACCATGTTAGAGAGTGGATTCAAAATTAATGAATGCGACAAGTGTGTTTACGTGAAGGACACAAGTGCTGGATATGTAATTTTGTGTTTGTATGTCGATGATATGCTTATCGTTGGCAGTAACGACAAGATAATTAGATCCACTAAAGACATGTTGAAATCAAAGTTTGACATGAAGGATATGGGTTTGGCTGATGTGATCCTTGGAATAAAGATCATACGAACTCAGAATGGACTTGTGTTAAGTCAAGCACATTACGTGGACAAAATTCTTAATACTCATAATGCGGGGGATTCCGGCCAAGCTAGAACTCCAATTGACACCAGTATGCATCTATCTAAAAATAGAGGCTTAGGTGTTGCCCAATTAGAGTATTCAAGGATTATTGGCATGTTAATGTACTTGATGACAGGTACCCGACCTGACTTAGCATATGCAGTTAGTAGGCTAAGTAGGTATACGAGTAATCCAAGTTATGCACATTGGAAAGCTATAACGAGGGTACTTCATTATTTGAGATACAGTCGCGATTATGGACTGCATTATGACAGACATCCTGCGGTTATCGAAGGATACAGTGATGCAAATTGGATATCTGACATAAAGGATTCTAGATCGACTAGTGGATATGTGTTTACACTAGGAGGGGCCGCTATATCTTGGAAGTCTTCCAAGCAAACTGTTATAGCTAAGTCCACGATGGAATCAGAATTTATCGCGCTAGATAAATGCGGAGAAGAGGCGGAATGGCTACGTCAATTCGTAGAGGACATACCAAGGTGGCCTAAACCGGTAACGGCCATTAGTATACATTGTGACAGTAAATCGGCCATGGGAAGAGCTCAAAGCACAATGTATAATGGAAAGTCTAGACATATCCGTTGCCGACATAACTCGATACGACAACTACTCTCAACAAGAGTTATCTCAATTGACTATGTGGTGTCAAAGGATAACATCGCGGATCCATTTACAAAAGGCTTAAGCAGAGAGTTAGTTAGTAAGTCATGCAAAGGAATAAGACTAAAGCCCTTGAAGGAAAACCTAACCTAGTTGACTGGAGATCCCAAGATCTAGGTTCAATAGGACAACCTAATCATAGAAATGTAGGGGAAGTCACGTCAATGTGGGGGAGTTACTTAACTTGTAACTTCCTAGTCTATTTCTATAACAATGTGACTTGTTGAGAGGTTAAATATATAGCTTTAATGATTCAAGATGAAATCTGAATGTACATGTTTTTAATGATTCAAGATGAAAGCACCTATGTGGGAGAGAAGTGGGGTCGCTTCGAAGGGAATTATAGGGGCGCAATTCCTAAGAGCTCTTGCAGAACCAGTACAAAACCAGAATGATCTTAATCCTAAACATCCAATGTCACAAAGTTGGCTAAAACGCTTCTTTACCATCATTTTTACTACAGTAAACACAACAAAAATCAAAATCATTGATGTTGTAAATGAGATAAAATCATAATCAGTAGCTAGCCATTTTCACATGTTTACTCAAGGGTCAAATGATATGGGTTTATAATCTCTAACTGGCCAAATCGAAAACCAAAGAAAGAGTGTGAAACTAAAGTTTTTGTATCTGCTGTATAATAGTGTTGGAAAAATGGTTATTGCAAAATAAGTTTTCGCAAACTTTGGACACCATTTAACATATGTAGATATTATATATCTTTATATTAGATTGGGGCTTTGCGTTCTCCTCGAAGAGAGCTTCGCAACGAGCTAAAGTATGTCCAAAGTGTAGTTAAGATGAATGAGATATCGTGTCTTAAAGTGAGGCACGTGAAACACAAAATCTGGGAACTAAAACTATCCCATATCGCCCAAAAGGGAAGTAGATAGTGGTTTATAAGGACATCTTGGTATTGGCTACCAAAATCCTTTAGGTTGGTTATGCTCCCACACCTACGTGCGCAAACACCTGAGGTGGGCATAGTGGAATGGCCGCAACTGGGATTTCTGGACCCAAATAGGTTCGATAGCTTCTGAACTCAAGCAGCCCGCACGCTGCGACAACGAATGCAACTCAGGATATGGCGCCAATTTCGCGTATCTTTTTGCTACTTCTATTTATCGTTTCTAATCTGATAAGGTGTTCCAGAATAGTCTGTTGATGTTTAAATTATCATAGTTTACCTAAACTTTTTGATCAAGGTTAGATATATACTGATTATATTAAATCAGCTGCTTTTACAGCTATCTTTATGGCTGGGTGACCAAGAATATGGTTTTAGCAATAAAGCGACCTCTTTTGATTTCATTTTGTCACAAACACAGAAAACGATACTCCATACCATACATAACAGGCTTTTTTCCAACGTTCATCGATAAGAAAACTCGATCCTTATTCTGTAATCTTTCAGGCATGTGTGTCAAGTCCCCCCCGGCTATACAACATCTTTGGACGATCTGTTTAAACAGACGGCGAATCATTTTTAAAAGGAATCGTATTAAAACGAAGACCTAGTTCTTAATTACATGCATTAATTTTTTGTTAAATCCAGTCAGTTAAATTTATTGTGTATTACAGTCATTTCGATTTATACTAATAAAAGTATGCAGGTTTCCCAACAAATAGATTAACAACATTGAACATCGTCTATAAGGAAGACTCTAGAAAAAAAACTCTATCATTATAAGCGTATGACTAAAAAAAGAAAGTTGAACCAAAACAACAAATGTTGTCAAATAAAGAGGCTCAAAAATCTCCATTTCATTTGAACTATTTTGATGTGTGTCTGGTATACGGGGTCCTCCTATAGGGTCCAAACCGAGCCCTTGCTAACACCAGCATATGTATCTATACATGTGTGCATTGCTTGAGATCTTTCGTGTATCGAGTCCTTAAAGTTGCTTAGTTAACTCTTCCACCCATTCCCTCAAGCGGGTAGCTCTCGTGTCTGCCAATCTCAATGATGTCTCAGCTGCGTCTCTAGCTGCCAATGGGGCCACAGCTACAGTTCCTCTTCTGAATTTTAAGCTTTATTCTCCTGACTCTATTACTGCGTGCTTTGCTTCTTTCCAATTCTTTGATGAATTGTAATATCTGCAAGGAGGGTAAATGGCCTACTAATGAACAATTTATGATATGATCCACTTTATTATACACAACACATTAAGGCGACAATTTTTGATCCATCAAGTTACAAAAAATGATTGAATCATTTAAAAGTTTCATTTTCTACTACCAATGTAAGAATGATAACATAAAGACAAGTATTTTCCTACCTTTTCTAAATAGAGACGATATCCAACTTGTATTATACAATATTGGAAGTTTTTTGACTGGTTAAGTATTCCCAACATTAGAAACCTAGGATTAAAACTAATTCATGAAGAATATGAAGAAACCCATTGCTCCCTCCCCCCCCTACACTACTGAATAAAAATTCAACATATCTCCAATATGGAACAGGTCACATGGTCCCCATAAGATAATTTTACCATATTAACCTTAACCTTGGATCCTCTTACGAAGTCCAATTTATTAATGTAACAAATGTGTATTAAAAGCAAACATGGGTATACCTTCTAGTTGATACAGAACAAAATTCATAACTTTTTTGTGTTATATTTTCACAAAATTTTAAGGCATTAAAGGATCTAATTTGATCTACGAAACTATTCATGAAATGCATATGGCAAGTTGTAGTATTTTAGTTATTTCTAGAAAGCAGTATTAAAAATCCGTATTGTGGCATATAAGCAAGCTTCGAACATGTGTGAAGCTATATTCGGGCGAAATTATACAATCAAGCAGGAATAACTTTCAAGATTGAGTGCATAATAAACTGTGTATATATAACAACACATAATTTTTATCAATGTAATTATCCATCTATTAAGTTAGATGCACTATAATATCCATCTATTATATATATATCACCTATTTACAGGGAAATTTTTGCTTTATCTCATTATGTAACGTAACTTGCATCTCTAAAGTAAACGAGCTCACGCAACCTCTACCAATGCCATCTATATCTATGTTTATATCATGTAAACATCCTATATGGTCATTCTATAACATAGATATCATTTACCAAGTACATATCCATTTAACGTACTTTTCAAAACGTTATTTCAAAACAAGCATTAAACGTTAACATTTATATCAAAAACCCTAAAACCCTAATTTCATTTTAAACCAAAAACTAAGCCCTAAACCTTAATCCTAAACCTAAACCCTAATCCTAAACCCTAATCTATCCTTAATCCTAACCCTAACACGAATTAAAAACCCTAAATCATAAGCCGAAACCCTAAACCAACCCGACACCCTCTTTTCTTTCTATTTTGACCACATTTACACCCTAAGCTAGAACCTACACCTCAAGCACCCCTCTATTACGCTCACTAAATAAAAACTAATCTCACTCACACTAACTTAGTGCAACTAGAAATGCTTCAGCTAAACTTCCTTACAAAGACCACTATAATTGTTAATTTCATTTTAAACTAAGCACTGAACTTACTCTCACTACTATGACAAAATAAAACTTGATAACTCTACACAAAACTATAATATACACAAAAGCATTCTACAACCTCGATCAACTACTTAAACTATCACTAACACATTCACATAGCAAGCAATCAGACACCTCAATCACACTCCACTTGGCTTACCAATTGGCCTTGTCCCCTTCCTTGCTACCCCTTTGTACCGTCATACCCTACCTTCACATAACTTTTCCCCATCAGCGTAGCTACACCTCTAGCCCTCAAGAGTCATCACCATAGCTACCATTAGTCATCTATCCTATCCTTGAAACTAATCCAAACACCAAACTTGGACACCAAGGTGTTTTCGCACCTATAAATAGCCGATCACCCCATTCATTAAAATCACACCTCAAAATCTATCACACACACAAATGGAGTTCTAAGGAGGATCAAGGAAGGTCAAGTGAAGTCCCTAAGATCACAATTGAAGCTAAGAACCAAGAAAAAAAAGCTCTTGAAGTCGTTACTAGGCGTACGAACCCGAAAACCCCATTTCGACCCATTTTAGCTCAAGTAAGCTCAAAATCTTGTTCAATAAGCTTATAATCTGTATTAGAATATTCATAATACTCTTAAGATCATATATAAACTCTTGTTTGAAGCCTTGAATCCTCAAACCCATGCGTTTTTTATTAAAACCCTAAAAACGACCCGTTTTAATTTTTTAGCTAACGAATTCTTTTTCTAAACTTTTGTTACCTTAGAACATCTTATTTTAGCTTATTCTAATAAGCTATAACCTGTAAATATAATTTGGAACCCTAAAATAAGCCTGCATGGCTTTTTGGACTTGATTTGTAAATTATTTCCATGCAAGGGTATATATCATAACTTTCTGAAATATATAACTAGAGAGGCTGAAAATATCAATATTCCAAAGTTATAACTATAAGGACCTATTTTCCAAGTTCTAAAGTTAAAGGTTTAAATTATATATACTTTATATATAAAGGACTAAACTTGTAAAAGTTTATAAATTAAGAGTATATATTGCTTTTTGCAAACTTCAGAAATATAATATATAATATTTTTATATATACATTATAAACATATATATTAATATATAAAACTCGATAGTATTAAAAACCCGACACAATTATCGTTATTAATCAACATCGACGCCCATTAATAAAAAATTACGTTATATAATAAACGTAACTTATCATCCGACTAACTTATGAGAAAGGCCTATAAAATCTATCTTATCACAGATTACTAGGAATTTTCATTTGAGGGTTCCATTGAGTATTTTGTTTGACGAGTTTGCTTTGGGTTTTACGATTTAAAAAAGCCCTAGCTCCTCAACTGATACAAACAGGCCTCTGGATTATGATAGCCCGAACAGTGATACAATATTTCCATATATTAATAAATCAAAATAATACGTTAAACTTTATGAAATTTTGAAAACATAAACAAAACAGAAAACACACTAAGGACTGTCAATTACTCCACACGTTACATGAATAAGCCATTACTTTTTTCACTTGATAAACTTTTGCTATCAATTAGATTTCCCTGTAATGTTTTAGTGTAATTCATAGCTTCGCAATTTAACTCTAATAAAATGTTTCATAAACACGCGGGGTGATACCCTTGCAATAAACCATAGAATACCATTGTTTTTTCTAAATGTATGTTATCCTATATGCATTATTGCATATGTTATTGAAGTAGTAATTAGATACTATAAAATACAAAAGTATAAAGAAATCCCAAACTACCCTTGAGGACAAAGTAACGAAAGGAAAATCTACACACAAATATTATTCACGGAATATTTACCAGATAGAGTGATTATCGGATCGTTTTCCCAAAGAAAATATGAAATTAATACCCCGTTTGTATTTGACACAATGACTTGAATTGGGTTCGAAGATATTGTATTTTCTAAAATACCTAATAGTGAAGCAAATAAAGGCACAATTAAAATTAACTAAGAAAAAAACTAACGTAATCTTTAATAAAACGCGACAAATAAGCAGTACACTAAATAAAAAAACCCTAAAAATTTTTCTAAACTTTTTCTAATTCTATTTGACTATTTAAAAAGAAAATGATAAGGAAATTCTAAAACGAGGATGTTTAAAGCTTAAAAATAAAGAAAACGAGAACTGGAACGAAATCTCGTTCTTTAAAAATGAACTTTTAAAATATTAACCCTACGAAAGTAAATTTCAAACCTATGCCTAGAATATGATAAAAGAAATTTTTATAAAAAAGAAAATTATTTTTTTGATTATTTTTCTATTTTTTATGACTTTTTAAAGTTTTTAATTAAGAAAAATGATTAAAAATACTAAATCTATTTCTAAAAATTTGGAAAAATTACTAAAAGTGTAAAAAGTAGTGCTGGATTTTATAAAAATGATAAATGAAAATAAGCTGAAACGAAAACATAGAGTGTTTAAGAAATTAATAAAGCAAATAATATTTGAAAAAGACCCAAGGGCACGATGGATAGTGTGTGTTTGTGAGGCGTGTGTGTGTGAAGCAAGAGGACACAGGTTCGAATCATGCCTCTTGTTTTTATATTTTTTTTTATTTTTCAAAATTTTTAAAACAAAGTTGTAGATTTTATGAGGATGAGTAAAATTTATAAAAAGAACTTTTTATAAAACCTACTAAATAAGCCAGAAATCAGCTAAAACCTTGACAGATAAAACTTAACTTCTTTTTGGAATTTTTCAAAACTTAGTAAACTTAAAAACTGAAATAAGCTAAAACTAAGACTTAATAAGCTACTACTAAACTAAAATTATCCTAATAAGCTAATCTGAGCTAGAAAAGAGTAAGAAGGAAAAGCCATAAGCTAAATATTTCAAATAAGTTCTTTTAATAAACTGTAAACCAAACAGGCCTTAAGGGCAACTTTGAGCTGAATTTTAAGCAGGTAAAAAGAACCTTATGGCAAAGAGACTTATATTTCTAGAAAACTTATCCAAAAGACTACTCAAAATAAGGCTTTTGAAACAAGTTTGAAAATCGAAGAGAACAAGGAAAAAAGCTAGTGATGAAAACTGCTTAAAGACACAGCATATACTGAATCACTTTTTTATTAATGAAAGGACAAATAGCTTATTTTGAGCTTAAAAAACATATCGCTTAAGAACTTATTATAGACAAAATATAGCTAAAGCAGAATCGTCAGTGACTTAAAAACTACTTGTAAACAACATTTGAAAGCTAAAAACTATTTTACTTGCTGAATTTTAAGATTGAAAAAGAGCTGTTTGCCAGTTTAATTTGCTGATTATTTGACACACATCATAACCAAATACTCAAAACAACTTGATCAGGCTAAAATACTGTTTTCTAACTACTTAAAAACACTTAACCAAGAACAGATGAAGCAATATCAATACCTAGAAAAGATTTAAACTTAAAATGCATTCTAAACTGATCTAATGCTAACAGATTCAAACCATCAACTAGCAAACATGATAAAAATTAGATTAAACCAACTAATACCTTAAAAACCTAGATATCAAACCTTAATATGAATTTTAAACTAAGATTAAAAGAACAAATATCCTTTGACAGCACTAACTTTAGTTAGTGTTGTCATAAGCCAAACACCCCTTTAAGTAATTTAAAGATATATTAAGCTTGTGATATAAAGATTTAAAGCATAATTCCATAATACTAGATAGTACAAAGCTAAAAACAGACTTATTAATAAAATAAACAAACTAAAAAGCCATAACAATAATGCTGAAAGCAAAACTAATATTTTTGTTTTTTTCAAACTGTTTTTCATAAAAACTACTTGCAAACTAATTTTTTTTCTTAAAAAGTATACTAAATAAGCAACAGATAAGTACATATAAGCAAAATAAGCAATTCTAATCTATAATAAGCAAACAATAAGCAGTTTAAAAGTTTTAAATTTTTTTTTTGGGGGTTTTTTTTAAAAAAAAAAAAGAAAAAATTTTTTTAAATTTTTAAAAAAAAAAATAAAAAAAAAGAATAAGCAAAATTCAAAGCTATAAAAGAAAATTTTAAGAAACTTACAATAGCTTATGCTCAAACAAGGCTACAATTGCTCCAAGAGCTGATCAACAAGCTCCAGCTTATCCTTGGATAAGCCTGTGTGATTCACTAGAAGCCCGTTATTATTGTCTCCCCTTCCACTAAGAAGTTGTGGTAAATTTGATAGGAGGATTTAAAATCTTATTTAGCTTATTTAGCTTTATAAAAGCTTAACTAAGTGAAGAGCTAGTCTTAATAGTGTAAATGATAGCTTAATGAGCTTATTTGAACATTAGAAAGCTTATTTAACAAAACTGTTTATAAATGAAAATATGAAATGACAATTAGACACTATGAAAATTAAGTTCTTATTGATTTAACAAACGGATTACAATCTATTGAAAAGAGAATTACAATGATTTTGAAAACATAATAAGCTAAATGACTTTAAAGAGAAAATTACATTTAAAAGCTAAATTAAATTCTACACTAAGCTACACTAGATACATCTATGTGAGTGAGAGAGGTCTTGTATTTATAGGCCTGGAGAGAAGGATCTAGACCTCTGCACACGCTCCTCTTTGCTTTGATCTCGTCCCTTGAATTCTTCCAATCATTGGCTCTCAATCTTTAGCCGTTGGATCAACTAGTGAGCACACGGATTGCCAAGCTGGCAATCCCATATCTTTGGAGGGTGTGCTTCTTTTAGCTTGATTTCAGTGCAAAATTCCACATTTGGTGTGTTTGTTTGAGTACGCGTGTCATTCCCCTTGAGGTGTCTTGGCCAATCAAAAGCTAGGAGTGACATTTTGCTGCTGACTCATTGCTTGGCACTTAGAATCTTTTGGCCACATCATTAATTGAAAGGGAGGGGATTTTACCCTTCCAATTTGAGCAGGGTAATTAGTTTGGGATGACGGATGAATAGTAAAAATCCTTCGCGCCATTTTCTTTATAACGATTTCGTTTGACCCGTTTAACTGTTTTTTTTTACTTGGGCTTTTATAAAAGGGTTTGGGCTAAGGGTTATGATTTGGGCTCGGGATTTAAAAGGTGAAAGGTTTATAGATTAAGGGTTAACGACCGTTAGTCTTTTATTAACAAAGGACTAACGGTGTTAGTGATTTAGGGACTATTGGTGAAATTGTTTTGACATTAAGGGCTCATTTGGGATTTTGAGGGTTTTGTCTTTTTGTGGGTTGACCAAGGTTGACTTTGTTGACCTTTGCTAGAAACTTCCGGCTCTTGTGTACTATATCCGTTCCCGTGTCCGTGTTTGTCCGGTTTTGACTGTTTTCTTGTGATATTTGCAATATCCGTACCTTCACATCACAAATGACAAAACAAGCAATATACAAGCATAATTTGCACAATTTGATCATTTAAGGGTCATTTTTGGTTATACAAAGGGATATTTGACTTTCTCACATATCAAAACTTCCCCAAACTAAAGATTGGTCCGTGTCCTCAACAGCAATATTTATGCTCTAAATACAAAATATTTTTTCCTCAAAACTTCCCCAACAATCCATTGAAAAGTAGCAAAGTCTTTTGTGAGGAGAGTTAAGAAATCACAAATTATAAAACACCCCATTTTCCCATTTTTCAAAACATTTTTTTTTATTTTTATAATTTTCCTATCTTACAACTTATAACTTATAATGTACTGTTTTCATTATTCATTGATAACTTTTAGGATCACGGAACAAAAAGCACAAAAAGTGTCCAAATGGATAAATTCATCGTCTCCGACTTTCAACCTTCCAAGCCAAGCTTAAAACCAAGATCATTGCAAAGTACAAGTCTATAAGCTAACACTACTTATTAAAAGTCACTTGTGTACTTACTTTGCCTCTCTTATTCCTATTCCTCTAAGATTTTATATAATTTTGGTGACAAATAAATTATCACCTTATTAATAAATAAACCCAGTTTAGACCTTAATGGTAGAAATCCTTTCCTAAAAAAGACTATGTGGTGAGTTAAAAGGACCACATTAGGTTCTAAATTTTCGCATGATTTAGGGGTTATCCTATAATATTTCATCCGAAACAAACAAACTAACTACGAGTCCAAAGGACGAGGCTTTTTTAAAAATCCCGGAGTCTAAATTTGGCTTTATTCTTCTTCTTATTATATTATAAGCAACATACATTTGAAAACCCTCGAGTTCTCTCTAAATAGGCAGTTCGCAATATCCATTGGCATGTGTAGAGCCGGCAAACTGCACAACACACTCCGAATAAACCGATCCTTATCGCGGCTAATGTCTTCCTCCGGACCTTTGATTTTATTTTTATCTAAATTAAGAAGGCATTTACATAACTCATCGGTTTTGTGGATCCTACATTAAGCTTTTAAACTTTTATTTCAGTCCTCAACTCTCACCTGGACTTTATTCTATATTTCTACTAGGTAAGTCCTTAATTATCTAAGACAGACTTGTCCCATCAATGAGCTGAGCCCGACACGTAAGGCAAAACTTTTTTTTAGCCCAACCAGTTTTATAATTACATTATAATAATTATTACCTTCCAAATCACTATTATTAACCGACTTTCGATCAATCGGTATTGTTACTGCGAGCGTACCAATAGAACCAGAAAGAGTCTATATCTTCTGCGACTTCATTTACTGATTACATAAATATTATTATTATTATGAACGCCAATTTTTCTATAAGATCATATAGGTCTATTTAACAACTCTCATGCCCAATGCAGTAAAAAATAGCCGACAGCCTCTCGCGGTCTGCGAGCCCGATGAATTAACCATATAAATAAGAGTTCAAAGATCTCAAAATTCCCTATCACAACCAACAATGCGTCCAAAACCTCGAGATGTATAACCTTACTTCACCAGAAGGAATCTCTACGAAGTATATAAACTAAAGAATCGAAAAAACCACAGAAACTTTATTTTATTTAAACAAATATATAATGCTTATTAATCAGAAGGAGGATCAAAAAAATGCCCCATTAAACCTATTATATGAGCTTGATATATCGCATCAAAAAAATATACTCTAACTGCTATATCTCTTCGTTCTATCCTCAATTTAAAATTACTCTTATTAAAGTCGAAACACATTAAATACTTTAGGCCTAAGAGCAATAAAACTACGCACTGATGTTAACAAGTCACATAGACTGGTTAACAATCTTATCTAATAAAATCGATCTTCGCAAATAATTAAAAAAATAAATATATTGGGAACTTGCAAAGTCTTGACTTTATTTTAAGCGCTAGACTCTATTCAGTTTCATTTTACTAGCTCTCTTGTATAAAAATAAGCAAATATTCTAATCTATTTAAAAGTTAAGGAGAAAAGCTAAGAATAAATAAAACCGGAGTCGAGGGATCTCACAAATATATTTTCTTCTCATTTCTCTTACCAACGAGGAAACACCTACATTCGTAAGTCAACTATTACTTTTAATTATATACTACTATACTTTTTATTTATATCAAATATGAAAAAGCATTTTGGGCGAAGCACAATAAAAAGATATTAAGACCATAAAAATTTAAAACACATTTTATCTATTGTAACAACGGGACGTGACGAACAACAGGGCAAAGTAGGTAAGAATCATATCGAATATATACTAACCAAAAACCATACGCACAATTAAAACAATGTCCCCTCAATGTTAATAAGTTAAAAAGTACCATAGTCAAGAGACATTAAAACCCCATACTAGAACTCAAAAAGTCGAATGCATAATCCAAGCAAGGAAAAAGTATCACAAAAATCTTAAAGCCGTTAATCAAGTATGTCAAAAGATATACAATGTTTCGATAATACTCTTAGTATATCAGAATTCCCCAAACTAATGACAAGCAAAAGGCTAGTGAAAGCTCGAGTTTACCTGGGACGAAAACACCGGAACACTAGAGTCATCAAAAATTTTGGGTCAATCCACACCTACAAAAAAGATCACGCAGCAAAACAACTAGAATCCGAAGAGTACAAGCCCTCCTCACATCACATTAGAAATAAGAAAGAAGAAATATGGATAAGCATGGGGTGCCTCCCATGAAGCTCTTTGTTTTTGGTAACCGAGTCACATAGCTTAACTCGATCCCCGAATTCATTTGTTCTTGGAGAAAGTTTGGAGATCCTGGACTACCTTGGTGTAATCCCCTCCTCGAAGTAATGCTTCACAACAGATGACCATTCTATCCACTACCGACCACTCTTAAAGTTTGGACCATCGGGTTGAGAATAACTCGATGGTTTTCGTAAGGAAAAACTTTGGTGAATGGTAAAAAGGTCTCAGACAACGAGTTTTAAGCTTTCTCGAGAATATCTTTAGACGAGAGTTGAAGAGTAAAACTCGATCACCAACATTGAAAATGTGGTTTTTGATCTTAGAGTCGTGAAGCTTCTTTGTCCTCTCTTTATATATCAAAGAATTCCCGTAAGCTTGATTACGAAGCTCATTAAGTTCATTAATTTTAACTTCGATAATTACCCGCGTTTGAAGATCGAAATCTTACATGTTCAAGCCCAATATGCTTTATTATTATATATTATGTTATATATAAATTATCTAGTTAAAAAATTATGATTATTTTATAAAAATAATTAATTATTTTATTAAATACAAATTATATAACATTATTGGGAAGTTAGGAGCGGGGTATAATTGTAGAAAAAAACTCCTAACTCGAATAGTAAAATGGCAATACTTTTCCGTATACTAGTTTTGTAAGTCTTACAACTAATCGTGTCTAAAAGCGGTACATAATGCCCATAAAGCTCATCTAGTTTGTCGGCAACCATTGATGCAACCGTTTTCCTCCACCGTCCTTCTAGAATACGTTTCAAACTGAATTAGACACTCCACTTACCGCCGATGAATCCGTTTAAGGGTATGAAGCGATTAGCAAGACGATGAGGACCCCAATACTTAACATTACTTAGCAAATTTGATCATTACAAAAATGGGATACCACATTCGCTTATAAATAGCTCATGGTGTTTTCTGAATTTGGCGAAAAGAGATTTCAAAAACTTAAACTACAAACAAGAGCATCATTTGTGAGAGGACGCCTTCATCTCCACCCACTTCGAAAGATAGTCAACGGCTATGAGGATGTATTTATTCCCACGTGAAGACGGAAATGGTCCCATAAAATCGATACCCCATACATCAAAAAATTTACAAACTCAAATAGTGTTTTGAGGCATTTCATCTCTTTGTGAAATTTTGCCTTGTCTTTGACACGTATCACAAGATCTGATCATAGTATGGGCATCTCGATATATGGTCGGCGAAAAAGAAATACAGGCATCAAATACTTTCGAGCGTGAGATTGGCAATATGATGTGCCCCCGGTGGGGTCCTTAATGACAAGCTTTGAAGGATAATCATTAGCATCATTCTTAGCCCATGCACACACCTTCGAAAATGATTTGAATATGCACCAATAAAGAAAAAGATAGGGATTCGTCCAAAATAAGTTTCACGTCCTTGAAAAACTTCTTCTTTTGTTGAGTTGTCATTCCTTTAATGATAAAATTCCCCGCATAGAAATTTGCATAGTCCGCAAACCATGGGGTACTTTCACTAGAAATTTTACCAAGAGTCTCTAAAGGAAAATTTTCGTTTATGTCTTTGTTTTTTAACACATCCTTATGAGGATTCTCAAGTCTAGATAAATGATACCCGCCGCGAGGTTCCACTTCCTTTTTTTATCACATGTGAATAACAAATTCTTGTAGGAGGAGAACACGGAGCAACCTCGGCTTGGTACTTGTTATTTCCATAAGTATTTTAAAGCCTAGTTATCCGTACACTATGCTTTTAGATAAGACAAAATATGGCCGAAACTTTTCAAAAGCATAAATTACGGCAAGCATTTCTTTCTCTGTCGTAAGGTAATGAATTTGAGCTTTGGTCATCGTCTTACTAGCATAATGTATAGGCTGAAAATGCTTTGTCTTTCGTTGTCCCAAAACTGCACCAATTGCGAAATCGCTAGCATCACACATAAGTTCGAAAGGTAGGTTCCAATCGGGGGCAACTAAGATCGAAGCTTCGGTAAGCTTCTTTTTAAGAGTCTCAAAAGCATCAATACAATCCTTAGAAAACACAAACGGTGTTTTCTTTCCCCCCCCCCCCCCCCCTCAAGAAGATGAGTCATAGTGTCTAAGCTATTTGGAGAAAGTCCTTGGATAAAACGACGATAAAAACCCGCATGTCCTAGAAACTCTACGACTTTTGACGGTACCAATCGGAGCCACAGGAGGGAGCTTAGTCGTAAAGCTTAGCGATAACATCGACTTTAGCACGATCGACCTCAATTCCCGACTTTGAAATTTTATGTCCTAACACAATTCCTTCTCTACACATAAAGTGACACTTCTCCCAATTAAGAACTAAATTCGTGTCTTCACACCGTTTTAGCATCTTTTCTAAATTGGAGAGGCACGAATCAAAACTATCCCCAAAAACCGAGAAATCATCCATAAACACTTCCATAGTCTTTTCGATCATATCATGGAATATGGCCATCATACACCGTTGGAAAGTACCGGGAGCATTACACAAGCCAAATGGCATGCGACGGTACGTGAAAGTTCCATACGGGCATGTGAAAGTAGTTTTCTCCTGGTCTTGGGGATCTATTGGTATTTGGAAATACCCCAAAAATCCATCTAGAAAACAATAAAACTCATTTCCGGCTAATCTCTCTAACATTTGATCCATAAACGGTAATGGAAAATGATCTTTTCGAGTCGCTTCATTTAACTTCCTATAGTCGATACAAACTCTCCACCCGGTAACTAAACGTGTCGGAATTAATTCATTCTCTTCATTAGCAACAACAGTTATTCCACCTTTCTTGGGAATATAATGCACTGAACTAACCCATGGGCTGTCGGAGATCGGGTAAATCATACCGGCATCAAGAAGTTTTAAGACCTCCTTTTTTATTACCTCGTGAATTTTTAGGTTAACCCGTCTTTGACTTTGAACCGTGTGTTTATAATCATCCTCCATCAAGATTTTATGTGTACAAAAACAAGGGTCAATACCCTTGATGTCGGTGATTTTTCAAGCAATGGCCCGTTTATGAGATTTAAGCACCTTTAAGAGAGCTTCTTTTTCATCATCTTTTAAACCTTTTGCAATAATCACTGGTAACTTGTCGTTTTCTTCCAAGTAAGCATATTCTAAATGAGATGGTAAATCTTTTAACTCTAATTCCGGAGGCTCTTCAATTGAAGATTTTACCTCGGTAACTTCACTTTGTTTAAGGTCCATCGAAGGAAGTTGAAACGGGTCATTATTTAACAATTTTTCAATTAAGCAAATATCTCCCTCCGGATCGCAATCGGCATGATCAAATTCTGGTGAAATCGAATCATCCTTGAGATAAGCTTCAAACTCTTCTAAAATGAATTCGGAAGTAAGAGGCTTAGACGTCGGGGTCGGATTGTCACTCAAAGAATCATTATTAGAAAATCCTAGCAATTCCAGAGCATATTCCTTACAAACTGCATCAATGATGTCAATTCGGTTTACCGACTTATCATTTGTAAAGGAATATCTCGTGGTTTGATCTAGATTAAAAGTGACGGCTTCATTATCAACTCGAAGGGTTATTTCTTCTCCATAAACATCAATTAAAGCACGATCGGTCCTCAAAAAGGATCTCTCAAGTATGAGAGGTACTCGAGGATCGGCTTTGAAATTGACAACAACAAAGTCGGTAGGAAAGTGGAATTTTCCCACTTTAACGTTTACGTCTTCAGCGAGTCCTTTAGGATGAGTAATCGATCGATCCGCTAACTCTAAAGTCATCCGAGTTGGTGTAAGTTCAGGTAGGGAAAGCTTTTTCCAAAAGGAAAGAGGCATAAGATTTATGCTCGCGCCAAGATCGGCCAAGGCGTGACATACATCCATTCCCAGAAAATTGCATGGAATAAGAAACTTGCCAGGATCTCCAAGCTTTTCGGGAAGCTTTTTGAGGAGCATCGCCGAGCAATTCTCGTTCAACGGTATCTTAGCTAATTCAAGCAACTTTTCCTTATTCATGAGCAAATTCCTAATCGTAGGAGCAAATCTTGGCATCAAAAACAAAGCATCCGCGAAACTTATGTCAAAACGCAAATCTTGAAACATTTGAAAAATCTTCTCTTTTTGATACGAAGCTTTTTCACGAAATTTTTCTTGATTAAGTCGAGAAGGATATGGAATATTCGGCTTAGGTAAACTCTTCGGAACATCGGGTTCCGGAATGGGAGTGGTTTTAGGCAAAGTCTTTGGAACATCGGGTTCCAGAATAGAAATGGGGGTAACCGGATGTGGGATTGAAGCGGTACTTCCTTGGAAATTAGATTGCTCCTTATCCGTTGTCTCCTCGGTTTCTCGTTCCACTACCTTTTTAGGAAAAGGATTAGTAGGAATCGAGGGTCCCTCGTAAGCAACACCACTTCGAGTAGTGATCGCTTTCATCTCACCCTTCGGGTTTGGAATGGTATTACTCGGAAGAGTACCCGAAGTTGAGGTTTGGTTTTGAAACAATCAACATATCATGTTTTGCAAATTATTTTGAAAGGTAGTTTGTTGATTCATCATGACGACTTGTTGAATTTCATTCTTAAGGTCTCCTTTCAACGAGTTGATTTGATTCTGCATGTTTCTCATCATTTGATCGTTATTCCTCTTGTAACTTGAAAATTCATTTGAAAACTCTTGTTGAACTTGATTGTTAGGCACTTGAAAAGGTTGGTTTTGAAATCATTGGTTTTGAAAATTTGGAAAAACCTTGATTACCATGAAAATTATTTCCCCGATTAAAATTATTCCATTGACCTAGATTTTGATTAAACCTATTTTGACCATTATTTTGCACCGGAGCAAAACCTGGTGGTGCCATTTGATTACTAACACGGTT
>BQNB010120075.1:0-17837 GCA_026074375.1 Tanacetum coccineum
GTGATGCAATGTCGCCAAATGGATTGTGTTCCTAAAAACTTTGGCTTTCATATTTGTTGTATGTGTTTATCTTTTGCAAACTATAAAAAAGCATGGAAATGACTATCTTAAAAAAGTTGAAAAAGGAGGGAGAATTTGAAATTCATTATCCGGTAAGTTTTGTGTTGATGCTTAGCCTAGTTTTAATTTTTAACATGATAATGGTTTATTCAAACTCCTTTTTGTATTTTTATGTTATACGTCTTATTCTTGAATGTTTTTTATTTTAGCCCATCATGTATGTAGGCACATCAAATTTTTTTTTCAAGAGATGCTTGCCATACTTGCCTCTACTATTCATCACAGTGATGTTCAGGTTTAGAGCCTACTTTGAACACCACCAGGAATTTAATAAATTTTATGGGCACTTATTTCAAGTTGGCTTATTGGTCATATCCGAAGTAGGGACTTTGGCAGTATACCTTTTTGCTATATGTGTTGGATCAAACTTGGTTGGGAAGATCGGTATATTGAACCTTTTCATGTTATAGGTTTGTAAATTTATTGATTTACCTGATTTTCTATATATATGCATTTATGTTTTTATCTTATGCGAAGCCCCGGGTTTGATTTGTTCTACACCACTCAAAGCTTCTGGGTTGTCACCACTCTGATTTGGTTTGCTATTAAACTGATTTGGGAGTTTGAAGGGTTTAAGCTACACCCTGAGATCCTTTAGTTTCAGTTTGTTGTTTTGACTAAGCTACTTCTTGATATTTGACATTATGTCTTTGTTTTATGGCTAAAAAAGGTTGATTTTGTTATTGTTTATTTTACCGCTTAGATCATAACTCCAGTCAACTTAAACTTCTTATTTAAATTAAACAGGTCCATTTGTTTTAAAAAAATAAAATAAAAATGAAAAAAAAAAAAAATTAAAAAATATTTAAATAAAAAAGAAGAGTTTTAAATAAAAATATAATAATAAAAATTTAATAAAAAAAAAAAATAATGAAAATATTAAAATGGCTAAAAATGGTAGATTTTGTTTTTTGTTTATTTATAATTAATATCGCTTAAAATAAAATAAAAAAAAAACGAATTTAATAAAAAAAAAAAAAAAAATTTTTTTAAAAGAAAACAAAAAAATTAAACAAACTTAAAAAATAAAAAAATAAAAAAAACCATACAAACCCAAAAAAAAAATCACACCATACCACACACATCCACACACACCCACCCTCCTCACCAAACACACGCATAAAACTAAACACAAACAAAACCCCCCCCAACCCACCCACACCCCCTAAACACCACACTCAAAACCCCCCCCCCCCAACCAACCCACCCACCACACCAACCAACAACCACAACAACACTCATAACCCCCTCACCAACAACACCAAACTAAAAATCCCCACACGGACAAACACCCACACCCACAACAACTCAACCCACACGAAACTTAGGTAGACTCAAGGTCAAATTCCTTAAAACATATTTTTTCTATTACAACTTTTGTTATTACACGCATAAATTATAAAAAAATGCATATAATAATAAAAATAATTAAACCATATGTGTGAGAAGACAAATTGACAAAAGGCAACTAAAGACTCAAAGTCTCCAACGTCCAAACTATTGCCCCTACCTCCCCCCACCCATAATGTAGCCCGAAGAAACCCCCCACCAACCAAATAAATAGCTCGTTACTTTCTCACAACACACCCATAATAGATACACATACTTAGACCCCCCAACATGTAACCGTCAAATGAAGTAATATGATCTAAGCTGTAAAATAAACAATACTAAAATCAACCTTGTTTTAGCCACAAAACAAAGACATAATGTCAAATATCAAGAAGTAGTCAAGTCAAAATAAAAAACTAAAACTAGCGGATCTCAGCGTGTAGCTTAAACCCTTCAAACTCTCAAATCAGTTTAATAGTAAACCAAATCAGAGTTGTGACAACCCAGAAGCTTTGGGTAGCGTAGAACAAATCAAACCCGGGTCCCCGTATAGGATAAACACATAAATGCATATATAAAAAAATTAGGTATATCGATAAATATACAAACCTCAAGCCAGATTAGGAACATGAAAAGCCTCAATACGCCGATCTTCCCAACCAAGTTTGATCCAACACCTTTACAAAAAATGTATACTGCCAATGTCCCTACTTTATATATGACCAATAAGCTAACTTAAAGTAAATTTACTAAATTCCTGGTGGTGTTCAAAGTAGGCTTTAAACCTGGACATCACTAAGATGAAAGGAGGAGGCAAGTATCATCTCATGAGAAAAAAATTTGTTTGTTGTGTCTGCATACTTGATGGGGTGCAATAGAAAACATACAAGAATAAGACATATAACATAAAGATAGAAAAAGGAGTTTGAATAAACCTTTATCATGTTCAAAATGTAAATCCTGATATGTAAGATGTAAAATTGAGTATGAACTTGTGATAAATGCTTACTTGAAGGTGATGATACTCGAAACAATGCAACTCAAAAACCCTAAGTGAAAACTCTAGCTATGCAATTATAACCCAATCTTCCAAAATGTTAATAACCTAAAACTTGTTCTTTTATCTTTGTGTTGATTTTATATGTATGTGTCGTGGGATAGAAATGGGCGGAGATGAAAGAGGTGAGTGTTATTTTTGTTTTAAATGGTAGTCTGGGAGAATGAATGGAGATTTTTATTTTATAGGGTAAAGGTTGTAATTAACTTGCTACTTTTCCGAGCGCGCGCTGCGTCAAAGGGGATGAAAAAATTTCATGGGTTTTGAGATGTTTAGGAGGAGGAATATAAAGGTTTGACTTATGGAGAAGATATGGTAGTTTGAAGTATTATCCAAGGGTTTCATGATATGAATGCCATGAAGTGATGTGTTAGAGAATTCATGGGCGAGGGGCAATTTTTAATTGAGGATTACAATAGATTTTGTGTTAAATTTTTGTAATAATGAGTATTAGTATATGTATATAGTTATATATGTATGTATAGGATAGGGTGGTGAAGCTTAATGTATGCATGAATGCATGCACGAAATTGTAAAAAGTGAGCGTTTTACGTAAACTGGTAAAATAAGATGTGTAGGCTTATAAAACTTGTATATTTAAGTCATATGGTATGTGGTTGATTTAGATGAAACTTAGAATAAAGCCGGTGCATGCACGCAGACGTTTCTTGTAATATACAGGATAACCTCCCGGTTTTAGGTTAAAATAGATACGTATACGTTGAAAATAAAATATGATAAGTTAATAATAAAATATTATCATGTCAATTGTCACAAATACCTTTTTCATACAGCTTGAGCATAGCATGTAGCTCAGCTATTGTCTTTCCCAAGCTATGCATATTATAGTTCTGAACGTACTAATCATAGTCCTTGTTGAGAGTGTTCAAAATAAGACTAACACCAAATTCATTAGGCATAGGGAACCCAAGGCGTACCAAAGTGTCTAAGTAGCTATTCATCTTTAAGATATAGGAGCTTACTGAGTAACTATCCTGCTATTTACAATCATGGAAGGCTTCGACTAGAACAGTTCATGTTTAGCCTTACCGTGTTTTCAGTTATTCCAAAATGTCATATGCATTGAATTTTTCTAAAGTCATCCATAGGTCTGGGACATACTCGATGTGACCTCTTGTTCAACATTGACTGACTCATAGTACTTATCAATAGTTTCTTCGTCTGCAGTTTCAAGATTAGGAGCTGGTGCCATACGTTATTCCACAAATTTGCAACAAGTTTATGTATTTATCGCAACACGATCTTGCAAAGTGTACATATTAATATATATACAATAAGCATGATGATCGAGTGATTTTAGTCCATATTAATTTTCAAAAATCATTTTTTCGCATATGTGAATAAAAGGCCACATTTATATAAAACCAAACCAAATCAAACAATTAATCATACTAAAACAAGTAGACATTTAATGCACATTAAAACACAACCAATATACGCATCAAACACCAAAATAAGACCCCCAACATGTTATCATAATCATCCAAGAACACGTGGTACACATACATCGATTTCTCAATTGCAAAGGTCACTATACTTGATGTAAATAAGAAAATTTCAAAAGCTGATTGATTAGAATTTTTTACTTCGGATCATGAGCAGGCAAGGAAAAAGTCTCCCCCTTTGCACTAAACATGAAATTTTTAGCTATAGGCGTTGTGAATTCACAAAAAAAATCATGGTCGAACACCTTACGATTTATCGGGAAATCAGTTTTTAGTGGGCGAAGGTCAAGGCATCACTTAAAAATAATCAATCGTTTATGCAAATTCAAGACGTATCAAGATTTTAAGCATCAAATAAGCATACCACATTATCAATAATAGATAATAGACATATTAATCTTAATGAACCATGGTTTACATTCACATAAACACATGGTTAACAATTTATAGAAAACAAATAAGCAACAATAAATAAATAAACGCAAATTATAAGCAAAGAAAATAATAAGCGTGTACAATCATGTAAATATGCAAACCATATTAACTTTTCCAGATTTCAAGTGACTCCTAGGAGTCTTTAATTATTTTCACAACAGTAAAACCAAAAAGGCGTTACACATAAAACCAAGAAAAATATAGAAAATATGCGTTTTCTAAGCATTTTAACCCATTTTTTATTTAATTATAAAGCTATATGAACGACTCGTGATGCTACTATTGGAAATGGTTGTCTAGTAACCTAATATTACATATAATATTCTACGAGCTACGCAGAGGAATAGGAACACATATAGCCAATATAATTAACATAAAACATAAATGGGAAATTCTACCGTACAGCAAATCAAGCTACGGGAGAACGGGAGCTTCTTTGAAATACGCACGTGTATTACTACGTGCAACGCCGAAACCTTTCAGGTTACTAAAGGAAGTAACCTCTACGTATATCCACACTACACGTTAACCAATATCACCTTATCACCTAGATGCGTGTGCCTCGAACTAACGAATACCGAATACAAGAAAATGAACTTTAGATTCCTTACATGAGGCTTCCTTGGGACGTGTGCGGTGATCACAAATGAACACAATTGATCTCTTTATACAGGGGTGGAATTAGTGCTTTAACTATGGCAACTTAGGTCAAAAACACACCCCTTTTTTTCTCTTGTACTTGGTCAGACAACCTAAGCCCAATCAAGCCCCCATGTTGACTTTTTTACTTTATTTGATTATTATGTACTTTTCATGTTAACTATTTGTAAACGAACTAATTAATGACCGTTAAGTATTCCATCGTTCGAGTATTAATAAATATACACTTATAATTATTATACATACTAATGGAATGATATTTATGTGCTTTACGTCGTGTGGCACCACGTTTGCACCGCGTTTCCAAGCCGTTATATATATCCCGTTTCTATGACATTATCCTATCCCAACAAACATAACATAACATAACATAAGATATTCAAAATACATAATCCAACATTCTTAAAAGATAGAACCCTACAAATATAAGCACATAACTTGGTTTAAAATGTTAAGAAGTAAATGAAATTGGGTGCATCTTATTCGTCACTTTCCTCATCGCTTGAGATTTTAGAATGACTCTAGAAGTGATCATCATAGTTACCTATAGTAGCCAAGATGTGGGGAATGAGTTGATATTTCGGATTTCGAAGCGGTAGATGAGCATCAGTGAGATATCAAAAGATATGTGTCAGAAACATGTCGTATGTAAAAGGAGTATTTGGTTGATTTATGATGTTATATGTGTTTGGCAATGAAATAGGCATGGTTGTAAGGTTGACATGTTTGAATGCAGTGACAAGTGGAATCTGGGAGATAGTTTGAGTATTCTCCTAGACTTACCACATGTTATCGAATGATTTCTTTAAATCTCCTAAGTTGTGGTTTAAGTTTAAGTTTATGAATTTTGTCTCTTATTGAAGATTTGATATTTCTATGGCTTCTTTTGAGAAACTCATTGATTTCAGCTAGATTGGGAATCCTAGTATGATAAGGTCCTTGAATTTCTCAGGTATTTCTAAGGGATACAAGAGAACAGTCTTCAGAGTAGGCACAATGCCCATGAAAAGGAATGCCAAGGAAATTGGTGAATATTATCTAGAAACCAAAATTGAATTGAGAATGTATGATCCTTATTTTGAATGAGATTGACACGAGAGTAAAAGGGATTATACACAAAAATAGGCAGTTAAATTTAACCGGCTGGAATAATACATATTGGCGGGAAATGTTTGAATTCTTTTTAATTTGAAGGTCAAATTTAAACAACCATAATGCCTATATAAACAAACCTTGATGTATTGGCGGGAAATGTTTGAATTCTTTTTAACCTTGAAGGTCAAAAGAAAAGACATGGCATTGGATGTTGGAAAAATTGGTCAACTTGTTAGTTTGAATGACAATTGTTAGTCATCAAGTGTATTAATGAGGTTTTTGAGCAAGGTTAATGTAGGGTCAAGTGTGACAACCTTATTAGCTATTCGATCATGAGTCATTAGTAGGATTAATTATGTTAATTAATCTGGCCATTTTTTTCTTCACCTCATTTCCCTATATATTGAGAGCTCCCTTCTCATTCCTAGATACACCATGAAATACTACTTTATCTTCTTGTTTCATTTATCTTGATTCTTTGTGTATGTATTCGTAATAGAGGGAAGGCACATTTTGGTTCGCCTAGATAATCTGTTTGTGCTAACGGGATTATTCGTTGTTGTTGTATCTTGGGAGATAGACGTTCACGATTCTTAAGCACCGTAGAGAGGACGAATCTGTCTTAAGAAAACTGTGAGCATCACAGGCCTCAACATTTTCCTTGTTTGTCTTATTGAGTCTCAACAATCAATTGGTTTACGGTACTATTTTCTACATTTTATTTTTTCTTGTTATGATCAACATTTTGTTTGTTTTTCTCTAATAGCAATACACCTAATATAAACAACAATATTAGGACAGATTATGTTGCTATTAGTGGTAGACCCGAGAATATTAAACGAATTCTGATTTGAGAAAACTTTCTAATGTTTCAATGAGAAACAAGAATGAAATTGGTTTTGCTTCATTAGTAAGAAAAAAAAAGGATTGATAATTCTTACAAGTATACATGAAAAATAAATATTAAATTTTGTTTGGTAATGGGACGTTGAAATAAATAGATGTATAATGTTTCATATATCATCTTTGTTTTGCTAATTGGTTTATGGCCTTATGGGTATGACCTTTGCTTAAGGGTGCCTTTGAAAAATGTCGTACAATATATAGTGTGAATTAATATTGTCGAAGTTTATGTTTGAATTAAACATGTAAACCACAAGGTAGATTAGGTATTTTAAAGAGATGACAAAAAAGTAGATAATTATCGTATGTCTATATTATGTAATTAGCCGTTAGTAAGAAAGACATGTATATGCATTCTTGTATTTAACAACTAACCTAGAAATTTGTTAACCATACATTATGGCATGGTTCACGACGCCTAATGGATATAAGGTTAATGGCTTTATCAATAATTTTGCATGCTTTGTCCAACTGTATGTTAGCTTCAATTGCAAGTATGAAAACTGTGTTCAAAATAAATACATTTAATCTCCCTCATGCCACTCTTTGTAATCAAAATATAATAGTGTAGAAAAATAAATCGGATCATTACGTGTTTGACTACTAATAACATTTTAATGTAAATCAACAGCTAAACATAAATAAGTTTTTGTGGGTTGACTTGCCATCCTTATGTAATTTCTATATTTTTTTAAATTTAAGGGAAAATATAGAAACAAAGCTAGTACCACTTTGCAATAAATAATAATGCCCAAAGGTAGGTTATTCGGTGTGACAACCCCAATGTATGTAAGGAATCATGTATAATAGTGACAACACTAAAAGAGGTCTTCTAGTCTTAAAAACCATCTTAGTTACGATCGCAACTTTGTAAAACATTATAACTTCTTCATAACATAAATTCATTTACAACATTATTTTCGAATCTGCCACGATATTGGCTAGATCATTATCATATTATTTTGGATTAGATTGTACACATAAAAATAAGCATTAGTTTGCATTCGTCAATCAGTTAGGAGAAAACATGATAAAATGATTTAGTTTTCCTTTATAGTTGCGCTTCATATCACGATAATAAGCGAGCTTATCTAACTAAGACAATAAAAGATGCAATTCATAATTAATTTATCTTCTCAAGCATTTCATCAAACATATGGTGGACATAAAATTCCATCATCAATTTGTTACATATCCAACTCAGGTTAGACATAAACGCATAACAATGAAATGGTTAAAAGAAAATCCCAGGTTAGACACATTTATAACATGTGAAACCTTTTCAAATAAAAGGTTATTTTGGCTTAGAACTCTGTTCAAAAATGAAACTGTCATCAATGAAACTCAATATCTAATTTTGAAAAATAACAATTCGTACCTTTTCATTCGATTTTATTTATCCCTGCAATATAAAAATTTACCAACTCGGAATAGGTATGTCGCGATCAAATTTAGCTAACATAGAGTCAGCATTAAATTTAACACAAAATATACATCTAAGTTATTGACACAAAGAAGATAAAAGAAGTATGAAGAAATTACCTCAAGATGGAAGATTGTTGAGATGGTGGCAGTGATCTGAGTTGTTTCTTTACTCCATATAATTTGTAAAACTTTGTTATAAGACTCAATGTAATGGTAAGGTCGAACTTAGGTTGGTCGTTCTATGTGGAAGCAACTAAGGTCGGTCGTCCCATTACCTCGACCGAACTAGACTAGTCCCCCCCAACCTTTGCAATTGTTTGGGTCGTGTAGAAGACCGAGTAAATAAAGCCGTTTCCTATAAAAAAATAAAAAATTATCCCTTTATTTTCTATAAAACCCAACATCACAAACAATATGTCTCAAATTAATTCCGAGTGTTTATTTTTCGATGATACGGATGATGAAACGAAAGTGAATAGTTTACTCTCCGGTTTTTTAATAGACGCTGCTTTGGTTATTCAAGCATCTACTCCTACAATCCAAAAATACCAACGAAGTTATATGCCTAGAGATCGTTAAGGTGCTCATGACCGTCTAGTGCTAGCTTACTTTGCTAAAAAACCTGTTAGGATATCATTTCATCACCAAACACAAAAATAAGAAAAATAGATCTATTCGGGATTGACGACCCCTGTTCGGGTGACTAGCTATCACCGGGAATGAACGTTATAACATGTCGGATCATTACTGGCCTGAGGCCTCAGGGCCAGTACAACATACCCAAGAACAATCTCCGTGCCTTGAATAAAGTACATAATCAATGAAAAAAACTTCTCGTGGAGTGTTTGACGCATTTGGTTAGGGGTTATAGACGTTATTGGCGAGGAGATTTGCGAAGGCTAAAGCAATAATGAAGTCGGAAAAACTCTACGCTTTTCACAAGGAAAAACATGGGTTTCCTTGTATGTTAGCAGATAGATGCTACAAATGGTCGTGGGCTCAATGTCCACAAGCATATCGTGCTCAATTCAGTAGGGGTGATTCCGGGTCAGAGCCATTCATTTTGTTAGAAGCGGTTGCCTCACAAGATTTATGGATTTGGCACGCCTTCTTTGGTGTTGCAGGTTCGAACAATGACGTTAACGTTTTACGTCTAATTCTCCTGTTTTAATTGATCTGTAAAGTAGGAAAACCACCGCATAGGTTCCATTCGTGGCTAACGACGTGAGTTGTAAATGGGAATATTATCTTACTGACGGGATATATCCAGAATGAGTTGTGCTTATGAAAGTCTATTTCGTAGCCATGGTCAAATGATGTGAAGCGAATAAGATATAAGCAAGCGCATGAAGCAGCAAGAAAAGATGTGGAATATGAGGCTTTGGCGTTGCTAAAGTAAAAACTGGGTTATGTAAGGAACTCTGATGCACGGTTAGGAGTCTTAACAAGGATTACGACATTTGTTGTACACTTGCCATCTTAGGACATAATATGATTCGCAAAGAAAAAGGAAAGGCAATCTCTCCCGACTTTTATCCGGAGGAACAACATCGTGAAGATGATCCCGTAAGATCGGCACAAGATAGGCTACGAGTTATCAGAGAAATACACGACGAAGAAACTCATCTTAATCTTAAAGCCGATCTAGTGGAACACATTTGGCATCGATCAAATGCAAACTAATTTACTGTAATTTTTTATCTTTCGTAATTTTTTTCCGTCATTTCTTCCGTGTATTTTTATTTTCGTATTTTAGTTTGCAATGTTTAATTATTAATGTAATGTTTTTTTAAAAAAAATGTTCGGTCGCCTGTGCGGTCACCACTACGGGTGTTTGGTCAATGTGTGGTCTAGGGGAGAGAAAGCTGAGTTGGCGCTGACATGGCGGTGTCCTCTGCGGTCACCACTACGTTTAGCTTAATTGTTTTTTTCTTGGAGATGAAACCATTGTCAAACCTAGCCATTTGGTTATTGATAAGAAGGAAGAAGAAAATTAGTGTGATTTACAAATGACATTACTTTTTCCAGATGTTTTTATAGACTCTAATAGATAGGGAAAATCAGAATAATGTATTCATAAAACAGATTGTAAATTTTCAATCAAGAAAAGCACTTTTCCTAAAATAAGTGTAGCATTGATATATTTAAATCGAATAATTGTAAATTGATAACCATTATTTCACTCATTAGCATACTATCTATATATAAATCAATAAAAATTGTAGTAGTGGAACCAAATCAAATCGGACCCAACCAATACAACCCCATTCAACTAATTGTAACACATTAAACTAATTATATTCCCACCAAAAATCGAACAAAATAAAATATACCAGTTGGTTGCTGCTAAAAACAAACCAACCGGTGACAATGTTTACGTGTTTAATTAGAATGATAAAAAGTGTATATTTAATCAAGTATATGTATAGTTAAACCAACCTGTGACAAAGTCTATCCTTGGCTTTTATTAATGGTCACAACAAAATAAACTTGAATAGGAAAGTGATGTATGTTTAATTTGAACGACATCTTTGTGTCGGACGAGCTAATAACCATACGCGGGCGGGCTAGCTTCATGTTTTTTATTTATAATTACTTACACTGTTAAATATAATAGGTTTTGAAGAATAGACGAATTCATGTAATTAAACATCATGAAAAAGAATATATTGGTATGTTAGAAATAAATTTAAACATATCTAGTGAAATGCATATATTGTGATACATAACATAATAGTTGACATAAACACATTCATTATACCGAGTTTATAAATTTATTGGTCTTCATTGTTGACATGCTTAAAAAAGACTAGACGAATACCCGCGCGTGGCTGCGGAAATTCCTAGCGGCAGATAATTAACGATATACGTTATTATGGTAAGTGTTTCGTGTAACATTCAAAATAGAACGTGAAAAGATAAAAATATAATTGCAAACGCATGTAACATGAAACAGTAATCGATTTGTAATTAAAATCTCGAGGAATTATAGTAACATTATTAAGTTACCTTTCGCATGTTTCAATCAAAATAAATTGTTAGTAAAATAAGATGTCAACATACATAATAGGCTTTCACTTCGTTAATAATGCATTTTTACTACTCTAATAACTATACAATTTATACCAACCAATAAAAAATAAAAAAATAATAAACATAATAAATACAATTTGTCACAGTATTACCACTTCAATACCAAAATTCAATTACTTACCATATCTTTCAATCGTCCAGCCTATGCATTTTATTAATTAAATATTTTTTAAGATAAATTAATGTTGTTCACTCATTTATTATTTTTAAATAATTCAAATCTCATATCACACCAAAATTCAAAGTTGATGATCAATATACAAGATTCTCAAGTTGAATATGACACAATACAATAAATATTCGAGTAAATAAACACAGTTTTCAATATTTATACAACAAAATGACAACACTTCTAACAAAATATAGACATAATTTAAATGCCAACCAACTACAACATTATTAAGAAAAATTCAACAAATTATAAGAAACAATTAATAACAAAGTTACACAAAATTAGTAACAAAATTCATAAATAAAACTTATATAGCAAACAATACCTTTTCATTCAAAACATATTTACATACATGAAATTTTCAGTAAAAATTTATACAAAAAAATTTATAACAAATTTTATAAGAGAACCATTAAAGGATTCCGGAAATTGCAGAGGGTTCAACATAAATGACCAGCAAGGCTTTGTCATGCTTCGGTGTGAGTCAATAATTCGGGAGCAAAGATTCCGGCGATCAAAGATTACTGTGAGCAAAGATTTTGACGGCACCTGTAAAAAATGTTATAACATAAACAGATTTAAAGATTTATTATAGAATTAAAACCTTACAATGTTATAATAAGAAACATTAGATCAATAAACAACTCAAAAATAATAAGGTTTACAAAATAAACTTATTAATAAATATTAACAAAACTTTAAATATAAAACACACATTATTTCCTCTAACCTACGAAGGGGCATTACAGCAGTCTAGTGGTGCGTGGCAGGTCGTTGGTGGGTGGGCAGCAACCGTGGATGTTGTGGTTATTTTTTATGAGGGAGAGATTGGATTGTGGTGTTGTGAGTTTTTTAAGAGAGAGAGAATGAGAAAATGAGATATGAAGAGGGGTTTATAATGGACCCGAACAACTTTACTTTTCAACTTTTAATAATTGTTAATTTGACCAAATTAACAATCACCATTAATGGTATTAAAAAGTTTCCATGATATGCGTATGCGCACATGTATAACTGTTATGTGCGTTTAAAGCATTAATTGATTAAGAAATTCAGTTTTAAAAAAGTTTTCATAGTAACCTGTTCTAATGTGTAATCGGTTAAAAGAAACTTATGAATTTATGAGAGATTAGTAACCTGTTCTAGATCAAGTTACGTCAAGGCACATATATAGGTAATATTAGCTAAGTGAAAAACAAAACTTTCAATATATGTAAAGTTTATCCTACTTCAAAAAGAGAACACCCAAAAAAAATGAATAATCGACTAAAGGTAACACCAGTTTTCAAGCCATGGGAAGCATATAAACTAATCTTTACCTCTGTATATTTGTTGTGTTCTTGAGATAACCTCAAGCAGCTTGTAACGACACATTAAAACAATATGTGTGCTCTTATCCTTAACTTTAGCATAAGGTAACAAAAAATTGCTCAACATATAGTAATCGAGTGTATGTAGCTCGAATTAACACACAATGATCATCCTAAGTATAGAACAAAGCACATGACAAATGATAGTCATCATGAGGTTTTAGAGAAAGGTTAATGTATGGTTAAATGTAACGTCCTTATTAACTATTTGTTCATGAGTCATTAGTAGGACGAGGCATGCAGACCTCCGTGCGATGCACACGGCTTGTGTCAAAAAAAATTTCTCATGTGGTTGCTTGCATAATGATTTTGTTAGAATAGAATGTGATGCGTTAGTATTCATTGTGTTTATACTTTGGGAATTGTCCGTGTAATGTTAGATGCGTTTGTTGAACATGCCAATCCGTGCGATGCACGGCGGTTTGTATCTAAGTGTTTATTGCATAATGATTCATGCTACTTCAAAATAAGCCTTAAGAAAGGAATAGTAATAATTAAGTGATTCTTTTTTACTTTTTCTCGTGAATACATGTCTGGACCAATGTTAAATTATATTTACATATCTAAATTGTACATCTTATATATATGCTAGCACCCACTCGTAGTTGGCTCAAAGTAAACGACATAGAAACAAAACAATAAATACAATACAATAATAAAAAATATCAATATGAATACTACGTAGTAAAAAAATATGCACATCTTATTGGTGGAGTTTTACTATATGGATCTATAGTAAGGATCACTGCAGAGACTTTATAAATAGCAATGCTTTTGATTTGCTTAAATAACTAAAAACTATAAGTTTGGTTAAGTAGATAATGGGATGCTAAAAAGTACCTAGAGTGCACCATAATATGACTTCACAATGTAAAAATGCTTGATCATAATCATTAATTACTCCATGATATTGAGTTTCAGTATGCATTTGAGTTTTTTACTATGGCTCTTGGGTGAGGACAAATCAATTAAAGATACAGCACCAATAATTTGGGTGCTCAAATCTTTAGTTACCCATCTGGAGTGATATGCCATTTAGTAATATGGATTTGCTACAATATACAAGTTAGTGTTACACTACACAAGATATACATCAATAGAACACCACACTCATAAATTACTTATCTATAACAACAAAGAAAAAAAGATTCTAAAGCCATAAAGCCTAAATTTTGAAAATTTCGGGTTCCTTTCTGGGGATCTTAATTTTGAAAAAAGTGAAATACGAACACTGTTCGAATGGACCTAATTTGCCGGGTTCCTGTCATTGGGTGATACAATTAATTTCAACAAGATGAGAAGATGAGTCGACCTTATCTATAAACAAAAAGAAAACAATAGTTCTAAGCCTAAAGCCTAAAGCCTAAAGCTTAATGCCTTAAACGCTAAAGCCTAATGTCTCAAACAATGTACCAAAATTCGGGTTCCCTTTCGTGGGGATCCCTATTTCGTATCATAAAAAGAATATTCAATACAATGTTCTAATGGACCGAAATTCCGGGTTCCTTTCATGGGGATCCCTAATTTCGACCAAGAGATAAAGAGATGTGATGCCTTGTGGGATGAAAAAATGAGGTTTAGGGATCCCAGTATTTATAGTTGTCTAGGATTAGGGTTAGCTTTGTGAAAAAGTTACATAATGTTGTCCACAAATGGTCCCTTCTCTCATTAAACTTTGACACAAGTTGTCCCTCACCTCATCTAATACTGCTGACTATATAAATGTAAACAAAACCTCTACTTATTTTTCTGGTATAATCATGGAAGCATGGGGTACTCCTCAAGATGCTTATCAATGTATGCAGTAGGGTTTTGTACTTATGGCTCTCTGGGTGAGACAAATCATTTAAAGATACAACCATATTAAATTTAGGGGCTCAATCTTTTAGTATAATAGATTAATTGTGTTAATTAATCTGACCGTGTTTTTTTCTTCACCTCATATCCCTATATACTGAGAGCTCTCCTCTCATTCCAAGATACACCATGAAATACTACTTTATCATCTCCTTTCATGTATCTCGTTCTTCGTGTATGTGTTCGTAATAGAGGGAAGGCACATTTTGGTTCGCCTAGATAATCCGATTGTGCTAATGGGATTATCCGTTGTTGTTGTATACTAGGAGATAGACGTTCACGATTCTCAAACACTATGGAGAGGACGAATATATCTTAAGGAAATTGTGACCATCATAGGCCTCAATATTTTCCTTGTTTATCTTTTTGAGTCTCAACAATCAAACGGTTACGGTACTATTTTCTACATTTTATTGTTTCTTGTTATTATCAACATATTGTTCGTTTGTCTCTAATAGCCATACACCTAATATATACAACACATGAAACTTTTGAGGTTCATTTTTTTTTGTTTAAGACGTTTTTGTAATGGTTTCGTTTCGTTTTGTTTTCTTTGTACTCATACTGTGTTTTTTATATATAGCTTAATCCCCCTCTCCAAAACAACCTGCTCTGCATCCTAATCCTTTCTTCAACAACCTACTCTACAATATTAAGAATACATTGAACGTGAGTGTGGTGCAAGAAGTAAAATGTTAAACCAAAAATGTTGGACTTCAAGCTTGTGCGTATAGTTCCATAATATATTGGTGGTCAACAGTTTCAGGTTCTCGTATTTCATGTTTGATAGTGATGCTAGTGGGATTATCCGTTGTTGAGTGTGGATCTAGCATTTCTCTGAACGTAATTATGAACAAACTAAATTTTAACAAATTATGATAAGATATAGTAGATATATCATGACTTATAGTATTTTAGCACTATTAAGAAAAGATATAGTAGAGCAAAGTCAGTTTCAATAAATTAAAAAAATATATAGTATAACAAACAAGTTTTTAAATATATAAAATAATTGAACTTTACTTGGGTGATAATATATAACGAATGTATTTTTATAACTTATTTTGTAAAAATTTTTTGGTCAAAATTTACAAATTTGTATCCACTATCGATTTTTTTACATTCCCTTATTTTATTTTATTTTGAACGGCGAGTTAGTACAATTACTAAGTTAGTTATTCGATTTCACAGTACTTACCCAGAAGGTAGTCCATGCCAGCCTCGAATAATAATTAGTGACTCGATTCCACAGTACATACCCAGAAGGTAGTCCCTGCCAGCCTCGAATCGACGCATCTATGGGGCAGAACCTCATAGATTCCCACCTTGAAGGAAAACCCCCACGGAGAGACTCGATCTTGACACCTTTCGCATGTTGTAACAACCTCCCCAAGGTCACCCTTGGTGGCCAACTGAACTAACCCAGTTGGTTACATCCCCTTATTAGTGAAACCAACAATTCAAAAGTTCGGTCAAGGAGGAGTAACGTGTATTTTCATAACTTATTTTTTACACCTCAAATCTCGTGTATCAAGAATTTTTACGCGACAAGTAGCATGTGCCGTTTGTTATTATCTCATAATTGATGTAATATTTTACTTTTGAGTTTTACTACATGTTTTTGTATGTTATTTAATACATGTTACGAATATTTTATTCAGTTAAATTATCGCATCTTACAAGCATTTGCAATTACATTTTGATATTTTCACGTTCTATTTTTAACGTTGCACGAAAGCTTACCACAAGATGACATATCGTTAATTATTGGCCGCTAGGAATTTACACACTATGCGCGGGTACTCGCCTAGTGATTAGTTAAAGAATAACATTGATCAAATATAAATTTTTCAAAAGTTTTAGAAAAAAAATTAAAACTAAAACTTGTTACGAAGGTTAATGAATTATTTAAAAATGATTTAAAATTTTTAAAAATATTTATTTAACTTTCTTAAATTAACCCTTTGACCTAATTTTCATTGCATAAAAACGTTTCTTTAAGTTATTGATTGACGGGCACATTTAATGACATAATTTCTAAATTTAATAAAAAATGCTTTCTTTATGAGGTAAATGTATAAATGGAATTCAAAATTAGTCAAACATAATTTCTTCAACACACATTCATGCCGAGACTATGATTAGACAAATTAAAACCCGAATTAAGAAAAGATACTTGGATATTTTTTCACCCGGTCAGTATATGGCGATTGTTGGTCTTTATGTATATGCTGAGTGTTGTGTTGGAGATAATTCATCAAGTTCTAATGTGTGACAAAACCAGCAACTTATATAATATCATGTTCATTGCAAACAAAACCAGCAACTAATTTCTATATGTTACGTGTTAAAGTTCACGTATCGTATATATAAAAGTTTCTATACGAAAAAAATTATTGAAAAAATATATATAATTTTTTAGACTAAATTGCAGAAATGGTCCCTGTGGTTTGCTCAGATTGCACGTACGATCCCTACTTTTGCGAAATTGCAGGAGGCCTCCCTATGGCGAAAATTTTGTTCCACTTTTGTCCCTGACGATCAAAGTGGAACAAAAGCTAAATTCTGCAACTAAAAGCTAAATTCTGTTTCAAAACAGTTGATGACTTTTGTTTATGACAACCGGATAATAGAAAATATTTTGTTTACAGATTTTGTAATATTTGTAAGGATCATTCGTAGCTAAAGAGTTAATTTGTTAAATTTGTAACTTTGGATAGGTTGTATTTATCTCCTGTTATCCTACCCATGAGAATTGTGCTTTATATATCAAGAACAATTTGTAGGTTATAAGTCGTACCAAGAGGGTGATGTAGTACTAACTTTTGAAATCATTTTAAGATATAGCAAAT
>BQNB010120076.1:0-20700 GCA_026074375.1 Tanacetum coccineum
CAAAAGACCCGAGTTTGAGTCTCATCATTGGCATTTGCTTCAGATAGGTACCCGCCTCTACAAAATTTATGGGCACACTGGAGAGACTTTGTGGAATAAGAGATCGGGGGTCGAGTCTCGGCTCGTCTCACTCCGGGTGGTGCTCCTTTGGGTCAGAAGAGTTGCCGGAAGATTTAATTGTGATAAAGAAAACGGCTGGTATTGAAATGCTCCACGACATTTGCGAAGGTATGAAAATCGAGTAACATACATTTGTTAGTACTGAATTTTCTAATTTCAAAATAAGTGGCTTAAATGATTTATATTTATATATGTTGTCTAAACATGTGAAAAATGATCAAAACTCATTTACCATAAATTTGGTTTATAGTCAAAATATACATGTTCCATACAACTTTTATCTTTTATATAATAAAAGAATTACATTATTTTAGAGTTTTTTTTATTAGATTTGATCTTATAAAAAAATTAGATCAATCAAAACGTTTGATTTTGACACGTAGGCAAAATCGTGCGATCTGATTGTTAAAAAAAGTCAAAATTAAAAAAATACATAAAAATATACGTGACAAATTTGCGAAAACAAATTTTTTAAAAAAAAATGAGGTAATTAATAAAACTTTAGTGGTTGAATTTTAAATAAATCATATAGAGTTAAGTGTAAATTTACAAGTTTTCATGTTTTTTAATAACTTCAAAAAATAAATAAATAACCCATTGTACCCCTAGACTTTATATTTTAAAAATACAATATATATGTTGTTTATAAATACAACATACATATGCACAAGATTATTAATATCAAAATGAAAGCGCATATTATTGTGTATATAACCAAATATACGATGTACGTATACGGACAACGCACGTTTTTCCTCTTTATGAGTTTAAGTAAGAATATCCGGAAAAAAAACTATTTTTATTATATGCATTTAATAAAGATTCATTGTTATTCCATTAATTTTATAAGTTTATGACATGCGTACACATGTTTTAATGTTAAATCCGACTAAATTATTATTCAAACACAACAATGTAATTAGCAAACATGAGGTATAACATTCTTTGTTTAATATGATAGAAAACATTTATTATAACTGTTACAATTGTTTAAATTAAAAGAAACTTATATTCACAATTACTAAAATAATGGTAAACAATACTTTTAAGGTGCAAATACGAAAAAATAATAACACTTGCAAAATTAACATTTAATTAAAATTTAATGTCTAAACCTCATATGTGCACGAGTATTAAAACTACTATGATTACAAGTTTTACGGTTGATTTTGCAATTGTAATATACTTTAGTTTAAAAACTTAGCAAAATCGACTCTTGGTTCTTTCTTTCTTTCTTACTTTTTTTGTTATAAATCTAGCAACCACCAATCAAAGCTGGATTCACTACTTGCATCTTATATTTGTTTGGTTTCTTACAAAACGTCGATGACTCATGACTGGATGGTCACGTGAAAAGTTACATGTGTATATAACTTATCATGCTAATTGGAGCCCAATTTGAACAATAGCCCATACACTAAACAAGCCCAATTTATCTTGGTTTATAAATTTTAACTTCATATTCTTTTTTCACATTTGTAAATTTATTATATTGTATCTACATTACAATTAGTAGACGCTTAGGCTTCGCTTTTGGCTCTGGGCTTTGGAAATTGAGTAGTGACATGCGGCGTGGAAAAACAAAATTCTTAATAACTCTTTTTACAAAACAGCTCTTGAAGTTTTTATTATTACGATTTTTTTTATATAACAAACTTTATTTATCAAATATTTAACAAATATGTAACAAATTTTTAAACAAAAAATATATCGATGAAAAAGTCTCGATATAAGCGTCATTAAGCAAAAGGACAAGGAAACAGTCTCTGAGGTTATCGTCTCGTTACAAAGTTAGTCTTTAACGTAAAACACCGCGCTCCGCAGCAGAGCGCGGGTTCAAAAACTCGTTACACACAATGCTAAGCGTAAGTTATACAAAATGACAATTCTGATGACAAATAAGTATGGTATATATGCTTTACAGAAATGAGTTTAAACCCTTCATTTATTTTTACATATAACAAAAAGTTAATCAAAAGTTCTGTAGAATTATGCATAGAAACAACGCAAACCGAAATTGTGCCCAAAAGCAAACACTTCTTTATGATAAATCATTCATAACCATATCAAAGTTGGCATCATCAGTGGTGTTTTCATTTTCATTAGTTTTTCCGGTCATCGGAGAATGGGTGGCCGACGGAGATAAGATGGGTTTGTCGTCGCCGGAGGCGGTGGTTCGGCTAATTAGTTCCGGTAAGTCGGAATAGGGTGGTCGTGTTCTCCTGTGTATGTGACAATGAACATATCCGGGTCGGATCTGTTTCGCTCCACTTGTTTTCGGGCTAAGCATATGAAAGTCTCAATTTGCACATCTAGAATATAACACTTATCTATTGTAAACAACACAAGTAATAACTTTTTAACGTGTAATGCTTTATTGATAAGAATCAAAGTATTACAATGTGTTATGGATCGCACAAGTTGAATGACAATGTAAGATTACCCTTTGAACAAGTAAACTTGATAATGAAACAAGTTTACAAGCGAACTTATTAAGACCCGTTGATTGAAACAGCTGACTGACAGTTAAGTGCGACAAAGGAGTAAATGACTATAATAACAACAACAATTAAAGCGATGACATTTACTCCTTACAACATTCTCTATTTATACCAATACGAGGTTGCGTCCTTAGTGGGGGTAGTTGCAACGTGTCAAGTATTTAGTAGAGGACGTACGAGGTATTAAATGCACGTCCATTATTGGAAACTACCCGCCCATACTTTAGTGAACAGTTATGCCAACTGTTCACTACTTTTACCAACTTCGTACTTGGTACATGCTTTAACTCAAATAACATTTTGTCTCGCCTTTATGAGTTATTGAGTTTCCCACCTAAACTTCAGAGAACAGCTTAAGCTCAGCTTGTTCTTCTTCAAAGGGTAATAAGATAGTCAGAGTATTGCCACGTCTGACTCTTCTTAGAACCTCAACGTATTACTTCTACATACCAGCTGATATCAATCCCAACCGACGAGTATGTTTTCAAGTGATCTTCGACTTCCTTAACGATGTCTTTGACTTGGGTACGTCTGAGGTTGCTCGCTGAGGCTTTGCACTCAATGAGTCCTTCAATACCCGATGATGTCTATCAGCGGGTCTTTTATTACTTAGCCTAATTTTTGTTTAAATCTAGATCATTGGGCTTTGAATTAGCCCAACAATCTTCCTCTATTTGAATACTCCCTCCGTTCTAAAATTATTGTCCCCCGACAAAAACACACAGTTTAAGAAAAGTGCATTTATTACTGCTTTCTCTTTTTTACTTTTTGGTTAAATAACAGTTTTACCCTTAGCTAATTAATTAAAATCTTTTTTAAAGTTTGTAATAATAATTTTAAACAGGGGGTAATATAGTAAACTTATCAAACTTCCCTATTTATTTTTAGTAGTGGACAATTAAATGGGGACATCCCAAAAAGGAAACGTGGACAATAAAAATAGGACAGAGAGAGTATAAATTAAGCTAAGTAAAAAAATTATAGTAAGTGAGACACAACTTCTTCTTACACATAATTTAACAAGGCATTAACAAAATAACTTTATTCATTTATTACATGTGTTGGCCCAAGCCATCTAAATTATCTTTTACAATAATTCTAGCCTCAGCAACATCCTCCCTAGCTTCTATTGTCAGCACCAATTTAGCAAACATTTCTTCTGCCTCTAGAGAGCCCCTCTAAATGGAATTATGGAGTCTAAATGGAACAAGTAGGGTTAAAACACTCCTTGTACTATAAATACCTTTCACCACACAAGGAGAAGGGTGTTGCTTCTTATTTTTCTCATAGTGCAAGTAACCATTTTTCTTTTTTTTATTTCTCTCTCTAAGATTTTTCTTATCTTATTTTGTGTTTTATGGTGATGAAATGATATCGTGTAACATGTGGTATCAAGAGCCATGGAGTGATTAGTGATCATTGTTCTTGTTTTTTTCTTTGTTTCGAATCATATACAAAAGTGGGATTCACTTTTGTGTGTTCAAACACCATAAAGCTTGCAACTTTCTTGTTATTTGATCATTATAGAGGCTAGTTGTACAAGAAATCTTTTTAAGGTCTTTGGTTAGAAAAGAGGGTTTTTGTACTTGAATCTGGATTCAAATTTTTTGTCGTAAAAACGTTAAAGTTTGGATTTTTAAGGTTCTCCTAGTCTTAGATAAGTAAGAAGTACAAGAAATTTTAGGTAAAAACGATCCAAAGTGAGTCTTTTTGGGTTTTGAAAAAGTTGAGTTTCGTCCAGTGGAAGGCGATTTAGCAGTGAAGGCGAGTTAGCAGTGAAGGCGATTTAGCAGTGAAGGCGATTTAGCAGTGAAGGCGATTTAGCAGTGAAAGCGATTTAGCAGTAAAGGCGAGTTAGTAGTGGAGGCGATTTAGCAGTGAAGGAGATTTAGCAGTGAAGGCGATTTAACAAGGCGAGTTAACAAGGAGATTTAACAAGGCGAGTTAACAAGGCGATTTAACAAGGCGAGTTAACAAGGCGATTTAACAGATTTCCTTCACAAGGTGATTTAACAGATTTCCTTCACAAGGCGATTTATCAAGGTGTCCAAGCAAAGGAAAATTCACTCCAATTACAACAACGGTTTCAACAACAATTAATTATTGTTTCACGCTCCACTCCAACCCGGGTTTCAACAAAGCAGTTCAAAACCAGGGCTTCAAGGCATGACTTTTGGACAAATCAGTTCAGGACTCGATCTTACCTATGCTCCGTCAACAATAACAACTCAAAAACCAACTGAATGTGAATTGGATTTACTATTCGAAGCTATGTATGATAATTACATTGGTGGTCAACCGTCAACTACTCTAAGAACTACTCTGGCTGCTCAAGCACCTCCAGTTCATCAAACTCCAACGGCATCTACAACAATAGCAGACACCGCACCGACACCAACAAATTCATCCTCTCAAGCTACAAATTTTCCAAACACTTTATAGGATGTTGACGAGCTCGAAACACGACAACAACATGTTCAGTAATAGAATAATTAAGCTCCACTCCAACCCGAAACAGTTGCTGATAATGTTCCAAATGCTATGTTTGATGGGAATACGTTTGTTAACCCTTTTGCTACTCCATCCACAAGTGCTGATGAATCATCATCTTCAAAATATGTGGATCCATCGAACATGCATACGTTTTATCAACCTTACCCCTACGAATATCAATGGACTAAGGATCACCCTCTGGAACAAGTGATAGGAGAACCCTCACGACCAGTTTTGACAAAGAATCAACTCTGATCCGATGGTGACATGTGCATGTATGCATTAACGGTAAGCACTATGGAACCGAAGAATGTCAAAGAGGCTATGACCGACCCTACATGGATTGAATCAATGCAAGAAGAGCTTCTTCAGTTTAAAAGGCTTGATGTATGGGTGTTAGTTCCTGGTCCAGATAACATAAAACCCCTAACTTTGAAATGGTTATTCAAAAACAAGCTTGATGAAGAGAACACGGTCATCCGAAACAAGACTCGTCTGGTTGTGAGAGGGTACCGCCAAGAGGAAGGAATAGATTTTGAAGAATCTTTTGCCTCGGTTGCTAGAATGGAAGCTATCATGATATTTTTAGCATATGTTGCACACAAATCGTTCACGGTGTTTCAAATGGACATGAAAACTGCTTTCTTGCATGGTACGTTAAAAGAAGACGTGTACGTGTGTCAACCTAAAGGTTTCATCGATGTTGATCATCCAAGCCATGTCTACAAGTTAAAGAAGGCACTATATGGGTTAAAGCAAGCACCAAGAGCATGGTACGACGAATTGTCAACGTTTCTCCTACAAAATCACTTCTTCAAAGGCACAATTGATCCAACGTTGTTTATAAGGCGCTTCGACGATGACATCTTAGTGGTACAGGTCTATGTAGAAGATATTATCTTTGGTTCTACAAACCCTAGGTATACCAAACTATTTTCTGACCTCATGAAAAACCGCTTTGAAATCTCGATGATGGGGAGAAATGACGTTTTTCCTTGGTTTACAAGTTAACCAATCCCCTTATGGCATCTTTATAAACCAGTAACTACGTGTTATAAATAATTAAAAAATATGGAATGGAAACTTGTGATCCCGTTGGAACTTCAATGGAGATCAAAGACAAGATTGACCTAGATCAAAATGGGTCTCTAGTCGATGCAATGAAATATCGTAGCATGATTGGTGCCCTAATGTATCTTACGTCTAGTAGACCGGACATTGTACATGCTACTTGTTTATGTGCTCGGTACCAGGCCAAGCCAACCGAGAAGCACCTTAAAGAGGTTAAAAGGATCTTTCGTTATCTCCGAGGAACCGTCAATATGAGTCTCTGGTATACGAAGGATTCTGGTTTTGAACTAACCATATTTTCAGATGCTGGTTATGTGGGATGTAAAGACACCTTCGAGAGTACTTCCGGTGGAGCTCAATTCTTAGGTGAAAAGCTGGTTAGCTGATCCTCAAAGAAACAAGATTGTACGGTGCTGTCAACCGCGAAAGCAGAATATGTGTCTCTATCCGCTTGCTGTGCCCAAGTCATTTGGATGCGGACACAGTTAACAGATTATGGCTTTCACTTCAACAAGATTCCAATCTATTGTGATTCAAAATCAACCATAGCCCTATCTTGCAACCCGGTCCAACACTCGAGAATAAAACACATTGCTGTCCGCTACCATTTCATAAGGGATGGTATGTGCTTAATTACACATACCATTTTCTATCAAAGACAGACTTAAATAACTAAAAACGTACCAAAAATACATTGTATTTGTATGTTTTGCATTTGTATTGTGCAGGAAACGGATATTCAAGAAAAAAGCCAAAAATGACCAAACCAAGCACGGGATGGAAAAGACAAAGTCAAATCAAAGCCAAAGTCAGTCAAAGTCAGAAAGTCAACCCAGTCAAAGTCAACCAAGTGAAGAAAATACAACTCGAGGGACTAAAGTTGCCAAACCTCAAGTTGCATTACAAGGGCTGAAATTGCATACCGGGTGAAGTATAACTTTAGGAGTTCTGCCAAACCCCTAAAGTTGTATCATAAAAGGGCTAAGTTTACAATGAAGTTATAAGAGATGAGGGGCCAAAGCTGCCAACTTACCCAAAACCATTTTTTCCCGCCTAACTAAACCTAGATACAACTCACGGGTGTCTTCCCACCCTTTTACCCTGCAACCTCTACAACCCCCTGGATAAAACATTTCCTCCTCCTCTACTATCTCCTCCCAGCTTTATAATTGCCATGTTGGCAATCCCTCACCATTTCCAAGTAATTTCGATGGCTAGATTGACTCAAAAAAGAAGCACAAGAAGATTGAATGGCTGAGATTACTTTTATCAAGTCCCTCACACAACAAAAACACCTAGTGAAGCTCTCACAAAAGAAGCACAGAAGAAAGAAGAGAAGAAAGACCAAGAAAGACCTTAATTCGTTTTTAGTCTAAATAGGGTCATTGTAACTCAAAAAGCGGGAGAGTTATTTTAGTAGTCCATTTTTAATCCTAATTTCTTAGTTAAAATTCAGCTTATTTTATGCAATTATTTTTCCAAGTCTTGTAAATTTAACTTTCGTATTAAATGTAAATAGTGGAGTTTTTTAAAGTCATTTCTTGATTCTCTGTTTCCTTTGTTAAAAGCTTACTTAATATGTTTTAGTCTTAATAAAATCATATAAGTCCATTGTCGTAAGCTCAAATACTAAGAATTTAAGTAAAGTCACTAAAAAGTCCACACTAAAATATACCACAGCTTATGGATGATAAGCCAGTTCTGGATGGGCTTATGGACTCTCACTAGCTTGTTCTATACAAGCTAGAGCTTGTAGAATTCTTCTTTTAACCCTGTTTTTGAGCAAGGAGTTTAAAGTTTTTTATTTTTCTTAAGTTTTGCTTTATTTACTGTAGAACTGCTTATAGTGCTTATTTGTTACCTATATTTACTTATTTATGCTTTATCATGATGTTTAGTGCTTATCTTGCTTATTTTTATTTAAAAATAGTTTTGTGTCACTTTTCCTAGTTAGTACTGGTAGTATGTTTGGTTAATACTGCTAGATTGATTCAGCTTATTTAAGTGCTTATTCTTGATTGAAATCTACTTATAAGTGTCTTACTTTGCTATTTGAGAATCTGTTTTTAACAAATTAGGACCAAATCAGTTTAAAATAAAAAGAAAAATGATTTTTGAAAACTTTAAGGGGTGTTTAGACCAAGCAGTACTAACCCATAGTTAGTACTGCTGGTTCTATTTTGGGATTTTTAAAACTAACATTACTAACTCCAAAGCTAGCAGTTACTACTTTACGTTTAGTACTGGTAGTTAAAACTGTTAGTACTGTTAGTTCATTTTAGCTTATCAGCTTATTATTTCTGCTTATTTAAGATTTGCTTAGCTTTTTAGAGTAGATTAAACCATTTTCGTTTACTGTCTTTAGTAGAACTTATTTAAGCTTATTCGCCTTTCCAAAGCAACTTTAATAGTTTATCAGTTTGTAGCTTTTTTAGCTTATTTGCCATTTTAGCTTATTCTAGTTGCTTATTGCTAAAGCCAAGTGCATAAATAGGGTGGTTTAATTAAATATCTGTTTTAGCTTATCTGCTTAGTTCTTGTTAATCATTGTGTTTTGTTTTAAAGCTAGCATAGCTAACATCTAAGCTAACGTAACTAGAAGTCCTAAAACTTAAGTTAGCGGTAACTAAACCCCAAGTTAGTACTGATAGATACTATTGTTAGTAACAATTGTGGTTAGTACTGCTGAGTTTCTCTTGTTTAACATGGCTAAATTTGCTTGCCTGACTGTCTTATTATGGTAGTCAGCATATTTGGTTTTTGTCTTATAAGTTTATTTGAGTTTATTTGTGTCTTAGTTTAAAAGTTTTAAGTGTTTTTACCATTTCTAGTTTTTATGCTTGTTTTAGCTTGTTTTCCTTGCTTCTCTTTGTGAGCATTGCTAGTAAGGTTTATTGCCCAATCAGTTATTTTTATTTATTTCCTTGTTCATAATTCAAACATTGATTATCATTCGTCATTCCGATTTCCATTCAAGCCCTCGTTGGGACTTAACGAACCCAGAAAACACTCTATACTACTTCCGGTTCATTGAATTTTGTGGAATTTTTTGGATCCTTGTATATATTTATATTTATATTATATGTAAAAAGGAGTAGAATAACGCCATTCCTGCACAGGTGTAGTTATTCCCCCCCCCACCTATTTTTTTTTTCCTATCTTGCTTTGGCAACAAGCGAACGGGGTATTGTTGAGCGTTTGTCCCTTCTATCTGCAATGGTGACTCATGACGTTGGGTGGGGGTGTTCCTGTACTGATTGTGTTCTAAAGTTAAAAGTTTATGTACAGATAATAGACAGCTTTTATATATATGCAGGGTAATTTTGGGTGATAAAACCTGTTTTAAATGTATTTTTATCCTAGTTATTTATATTTCTAACGTAGGTATCTTCCTGTTTAGATAAGTTATGTTATGTGGTCTGGATAAGATTTTGTAAAGGAGGAATGGGTTTTTTAAAGCTATTTATTCTAAATAATCTGTATGTTTCTGCATTACAAGGGTAAATAAAAAGGGAGTGTCATGTCTATTGTTGCTGAGGGGTTCTAAAGTTTTTTTTGGAAAGTAATTTTGTGATGTCAACTGTTGTTGATGGGTTGGGGTCCAATATGTGAAGATTGTTTTCTGAACTTGATGCTTAAAACAGTAAATCTACATACCTGATATAAGAAAAAAGATTGTTTTCTTATACGTTTAGATTGTTTTCTTATACGTTTTACGTGTGATTGTGAATTTAATCCCTGGTTGTATTGTTGTTTTGCGTTGTATCGTATTTGGTAAATGTGTTTTGTCATAACAGTGTTACAATTTTTTTTCTTATATCAGGTATGTAGATTTACTGTTTAGATTGAGTTTTGCGTATCCAAAGGTTTAGGTCCTGAACAAATGGATATGTATTAAATGTTGTGTTTGGAATAGAAGTGATATCACATACCTGGCATGCTGCTGTCCTTGCTTGTTGAATCTTGAATTGTTAGAACTGTGCCTGTAGCCAACTGAGTATTTAGACCATTGTCTTTGTTAATTGATACACGAGACATCAAACTTGAATTTGTTGGTAATTTAATATTTTAAGGTTCATGATTTATTGTTCCTGAAATATAAGAAAGAGGTTTTGTGTTAAAGGGATGTAAATTTGATATTTACCTGCATCTTGTTGTTCATGTGTTGTCTGGATGTCTAAAACGTCATTTACTATGAATCTTCCAGCTCCTTTGTGTGTGTTGGGGGAGAATTGGATTTGAAAGATGTGATTTGTACCAATTGTATTCACTAATTCAACTGGTAGTTTGGTTTTATCTGACGCTTCGAACTTCTGCATTACATCTGAGCAAGACTGACCGACGATCTTTTGACCAGCTTCTGTGAAAAAAGTAAACTCTGCAGTCGCTGTGCCATCTGCGACTGTAGCCGTGAAGTTGTACCTGTGTGTTTTCATAAATTGTTATTGTTCATGTGGTAATATCTGTATTAAAAAGTTGGTATCAGAGTTTTTTTTTATAATACCTGTATGTTGGTGGGATTTGTTTTCCGTGGTCTTCACATGTGTCGATACCATTTATTTTTGTGGAGAGTTTCTTGCATTCGTTACACGAAGGATAGCTCCAGCTTCTTCTTTCGTTGAAGCTTGTGATCATTGCATCACATGTGAAACGTACATCCTGTAATATTATTACAGTCAGCATGTGAAAGTTGTTTAATTGCATTTTTTTGTAATACAGACATATGTATTATTTTTTCATAAACCTTGAAGGTAGCTGGATTTTGTTGGAGCAAGGTATACAACGTCTGTCTGTTTCAGACTTTCTCTTGTTCGGGGTCTTGGTAACGGTAGTTGATGACTTGGAGAGGTGGATTCTGATTGTATTTTTCTTTAAACCTTAGATTCATTAATATCATATGTTAAAGTTGCAGTTTGTAAATATATTTACTTTTTTTAAATCTGAAACGATAGACATCACTTACATTTTGTAGGCATCTGATGCTTCTTGGAATCGTGGATTAACGTAATAATGATAGCAATGATTACTACCAACAGCACATACCTGAACGTGCGACATTGTAGTCAGATATTAGATTTTGAAGAGAATATTTTTTTTGTTCAACAGCGGAATAAGTGTATCCTCTACTCTGTATATGTTACGCGACAGAGCCTTACACAATGATAACAGGACGTGGCAATTTGTCAATCTCTTGTTTGTTAAATTGTTTGGCAAGATCGTCAAACATGGTGAACTCAACAATGTTTCCACTGCATGAGAAAAAAAATGGGATGGGCCAATCAAGTGTACATTCAAAGTTTTAAAAATCAGCAATACATTAATTGTAACAGATGGCTTACTCTAAGCTCTTTATGTCCAATTTCTACGATAACTTCTGCCCAGGTTTTGCTTCTCCAGAAAGTAAGACACTGAATGCGAACGGATGCATCCTAAGTAGTCTGTTCATTGTAAATGTTAGCAACAGTATTATATGATCGTGTTCAATATCTAAATTTGTAATGCAGTACCTGATAATATCGGATATACCATCCTTGAGGTTTCTTCGTCTAGGTAAGGCACTCTTGATGGCAGCTGGTTGTATGATATGAGCTCAAAGTGATGATTTGGAAATTCTGATTCTTTGCCAGGCAGTACTTCAAAAGTTGTTATTTTTCCGAATTTTAGGCTTATGTTGTTTTGCAGTGTTTGCTGATATGGCTTTGTATTTTCACAGATAAAATTTGAGATTCTGTACACGGTGTTTAATTTCAGCTTTGAGTTAAAGTATTCAGTTTTCCTGACATCCATGTTTGCTTGTACCGCATTGTTCTGGAAACCATTTTTTTATATTATCCGACGTTAATAAGCATAGTAAGCAATATGTGTTTAGTATTTCTGTGTTTACCTCTCTGTCTATTAGAATGCAGCAAAATGCTATTTCTTTCATGTCTGGAACACTCTTGGAAGTCCATTTTCGATACACTCTTGCTTCAATGACGTACCCTTCTTTTCCAATTTCCAAAGATGTGATGGTTGTTCCAGCCATTGCTGTGAATGATCTGCAAATAAGAAATTAATAGTTTAGCGAAATTGGGAAAACAACAAACACATATATGAACTATAGGTAACCAATCAAAATTTGCTCTGGGGCTAAGCAAATTTATACATCTAATAATATGATAGGATAGATATGATCCTGAATAATTTTTTTATAGAGCAGCCAATAATAAAATTAGATCAGTAGCAAAAAAAATTTGTTGCATATTTGTAACTGCATAATTTGTATTCTAAATCTAATGCTCCAAATGTTCAAATATGCCTGTTTGAAAAGGCAATGTAATATTTTCTGTTTTTGTGTTTTCATTTGTGAAAATCTGACATGCTATAGTGGTTTAAACTATTGTTGGTTTTCAATTGTTTTCAAGAACTGTGTGTAGGCGATATTTTTTGTGGTGTATGGTGATTCATCAGTCTCTTGGTTTATGAGAAGTTTTAGCCCGTCTGGTGATGTTGCTCTTGACAATGCCACATATAATTGACCGTGGCCAAACCTGTGTTCGTGTAAGTAGACAACCAAATTTTAAAGAGACCTGCCCCTGACTTTGTTTATAGTCATGGCATAACCAATTTAACGGGAACTGTGTACGTTTTGAAAAGTGAATGAAGGTGAGTATCTTTGTGAAGTGAGTGGGATTACAATGTATGTAAACTTTTTCGCCGACTCTTGTTCCTGTGATGATATGCGCCTTCGATCAGCTTTGACATTAGGGATATGACGATCATTCTTGTACCGTTGCATAAGCCTCCTGAAAGGTTTACATTTCGAAGCAGCATAATTGGAGATCCCACCTTTAGCTGTAATTCAATAGGGGTGGAAATCCAAAGGAATGGGATCGTGTTCAAATACCTAGTAGGTAAAGCATTTTTATGTTTCAATCGTTTCTCTTCCCATCTGAATTCTTCCTTCTTTACTTAGTACGGTCTTCGTGACAACCTTCAACTGAGCCAAAATCTTTGCATTCATATCTGCAGACATCATCTTCGGACACATAAAGATAGGAAAAAGTAAAGACGATGGACTAATTTGCTTCTCTTGGAAAGTGTCTTGCGTTGGTGTTTTTAGTGTGGCATCGTCGTAGATAAATATTCTATCATCTGTACAAACACCTTGTTCACCGGGAGCAATACATTATTCTTGGGAACGGTGATCCGGAGGTGTCTTCGCCGTAAGTCTTAGGTCGTGGGTAAGCCTATTTTAAATTTAACCGTTCCCCACGTCAAGAAGCCATTCGGCAAAAGTTTGGAAACGTTCTCTTTCCTTTATCACTAGACCAGATCTGAAGAGCCTCATATTCTGCTTAAGCGTACAAACTTAAATTCTGGCCATAATAGAGATCTGCAATGGAAGCGTGAATGGATTTGAACTAATTGCATATTCAGATGCGTACCATGCAGGATGTAAAGATGATGGTAAAAGCACATCAGGAGGATTGCAATTTCTAGGTGAAAAGCTTGTGAGCTGGAGTTCCAAGAAACAAGATTGTACTGCGATGTCTACTGCTGAGGTTGAATATGTTTCCTTGTCTGCATGTTGTGCACAAGTCATTTGGATGCGTACACAACTGCTAGACTATGAATACAAATACAACCGGATTCCGACGTATTGTGATTCCAAGAGTGCCATTGCTATCTCATGCAATCCGGTCCAGCATTCAAAGACAAAGAACATAGACATCCGGTATCATTTTATTAAGGAACATGATGAGAAGGGTACTGTGGAACTTTACTTTGTCGGAACAGAATACCAACTTGTGGATCTATTTACTAAAGCTCTTCCTAAAGAACACTTTGAGTATTTGGTTTATCGCATTGGTATGAGATGTATGACTTCAACTCAGTTGGGAAGTCTGACAAAGTTATCTTCTTGAAAATATCATACATCAAAAACATGTAAATAAATTTTTCCAAAAACAAAAGAAAAAACTAAAAAAATATAAAATTACAAAAAGATTTGTCATATTTTTCAAAATTAAAAATCAAATACAAAAATAAAAAATAGAAAAGCTCAAAAACATAATTTAAGGATCACATGATCAGATTCATGATTCTAAATTTTTTTTATATAAAAAGCTTTCGATTGGAAAAACGGGATCATAATCTGAGGGGGAGTAATTGAAATTTTTTTATTCATATACATCATTTCAGAAATAAAATAAAAACAATGATCTCTCAAATAAACTGACTTTGAAAAATGATATATTTTTAAGGGGGAGTTCTTATTTTAAAAGTTTTAATTTTGAACTTTGAAAAACAAAAATCTTCATTTTTTGGACTAAGTGTTTAGCATGATTTCATTTCAAGGGGGAGTTTTTAATAACATTGGTCAACTTATCATTACTCGAGGGGGAGTTTTTGAAAATTTAAAACAAAATTCGGAAAATAAAAGAGATAACTCGAAAAGGAAAACTACAGGGGCTGAAAGTGTCATTTCTCAAAACTTGATACTCAGTTACTATAAAAGGAGGGATAATTTTTCTTTTTACTTTTTATTTTCACCGAGTCAAATAACCGAGTTTGAGAAGAATATCAAAGCATGTTTTCCGAGTTCATTACAACGAATACAATCATTTTTCTTGATCAAACATAAGTGGCTATGAGTTTTAATCCAGATCTACGATGTTTTGAATTATCAAGTTTAAACTCGGTAAGGATTCAAGATTACCGAGGTTATGAGTTATCGAATTTGTGCTAAATAATTAAGATCTAGGACTATAATGATCAATGATTATATGGAAATAAGTGACAAATGGCTTAGAAATGGTCTTAAACCATAAATTCGATGCATAAATTGAAACTCGGATGTACTTGGTGTTTATCGAAGTTTGTACTTATCGAATTTGATTTGTTGACTATTTTTTTGGGGATAAAACGTAAAGGAATCGAGTTTGATAAAAAGGAGTCAGCTTTAAATTCCATTGTGAAACTTAGTAAATGTCAAAAAGTCAAATTCGATAATGTAAAAAAATCAAAAATCAGTAACAATGGACTTTGTGAATTTTATGCGCTCATAATTTCTGCATGCTTATGACGATTAATGCTCGAATGTCTGTGGAACAAAAAGATCAGTCTCTCATGTGTTTTGAAGACATCAAATGATTGTGAAAAAGAAATCAAGTTTTAATGAATTCTAAACTTTGGGTCAAATATTTCTATTCATAATTGTTTAAGTGGTCTAAGTCTTGTCCGATTTTGACCATTTTCTGCAATGAACAGAATGAGGAGTGAGTGACTTAGTGACCATTCGGTTATTGAATTAGATGTGTTTGTTTACATTGTTTAGTATTCATGACAAAAAGTGAAAGTGGAAAAGTTTTTATAACTTGAATCTGAAAATCCAAGTCTTAATTGTTTACGTGGTCTAAGTCATGTCTGGTTTTGGTCGTTTTCTGCAATGAACAGAATGAGGAGTGAGTGACTTAGTGACCATTCAGTTGTGGATTTGTGATTGAATGATTCTATGTTATCATTTTACGAAAAGTTTTTGTCTAAAGATGTCTGAAAAAGTTCTTAAAATCTGTTATTGTCAAAATGGTACTCTTTCATAAAAACGGTTTTAAGAAGATGTATGATCTCTCTTTAATTTTTCATAAAAGTGTCTTGATTAAAATCAAAAGAGAAATCTTCATCTTTCTTGAAAGTGTATCATGTCACAAAGAATTTATTGCGAGGATATTTTAAAACAGACAGAGAGAGCTAAATCCATACGCGAAAAAGCAAATCAAAAGTGTGTTCGAAAAAGAATTGCCAGAACACACAAAAATGATAAATCAAAAGAAAAATTCGAATAAAGCGTATGGCATGTGCTAGAAAAAGCAAGTACGAGCACATGAGAAACAAACTGATCAAAAATATGTTCGAAAAGAATTGCCAGAACATATAAAACAGACAGAGTGGAAAAAGACAAAAATGTCAAATGAATTGTTTGTTACCTAACATCTCCATTTCATTCATTCAGTAATCATCATGGCACAACAACAACATGCAGCTGATGTTCATCCAGACGAACTGTGTCCTCCAAACAAAAGATATGATCTTATGGATGCTAACAAGAAGATTGATTTTGAACAAGTGCAATGTCCACCTGAAAGCAAACTTCTGACGAATATCATCAAGAATCATCCATTACGATTCAGCATTGCAGCTTCTTCATCAGTACCATGGATCTATATGGCACAATTTTGGCATACTTTGAATGAAGACGGATCCAAGTATAGACTCACGTTTATGCTTGACAAGAAAGAGCTTTCTCTTACCCTGGATGACTTCAGAACAATCTTTCATCTACCACAAGCAACTGACAACAATCATGATAGTTTCGTGCCACCACCATCATTTTTAGACATGGTTCCATTCTACAAAAATGAATTGGGATTTACAATGGAGCTGAAGACATCATCAAGCTTTAAGACAACTGGTCTTCTGCAGCCATGGCAAACGTTGTGCAAGATATTTTCCAAATGCTTGACAACACGCGTAACTGGATGGGATCAACCACCGTTGCAGATAATGCAAATGATGTATTGCTTTATCAATAACATTCATGTTGATTATGCGGAGCTACTATGGGAAGGACTTCATTATTCTCTTCATCATCCAACATCTTCGATTCCTTATCCAAGATTTACTAAGATCATCATTAGTCATTACATGACTAATTTTCCTAAGATTCCTTATATCTCAAGACGTGCTAGAGACATGTATCACAACTTGCAAGATGATGATATCATGAAGAATATTTTTAACTTCAGGAAGACACAAAACAAAGTTGGAATTGCAGATACCAGCTTGGATGATCACTGATGAAATGAAGCTAACAGAGCATTATTGGATGTATGCGGAGGTGTTTGGGATAGATGTTCCTCTGACTCAGTCACAACTGACTGAGTCTGTAACACCCTCAAATCTGAGTATGCAGCGGAATGTTGAATATCCGAAGGCGTTACATTATTGGGTCAATAGCACAAGATCAGAGAACGACTACTAAACGTTCGTTTGAAAAAAGATTACAATGGATTAACAAAATACTGTTTGTTACATAAGCTTCATGGCTTCAAATAGCTCAACATTAAATTGATAAATGAATCCGGTTTATAAAATTGTCCCCCAAAGTGTAATAAACCCAAATCCTAAATGATTTGACTCTTCAATTTATTGACTCCCAATGGTATCATCGCACTTCGCTTATTGACCTGAAAAACATGCTTAAAACGTCAACATAAAATTTGGTGGAATTCATAGTTTATGTAAACAATTGTAGGACGCAAGATTTTCCAAGTGTATGATTAAGCAACATGCAAACATCATAAAAAGTAATTACTTCCTAAGCTCATGACACCGAGGCTCGACGTATATGAATGCAATTATAAAAATTGCAACTGGTGTCCGTGAATGATGTGCTAACCCTGCAACATCCCAATGTTTTCGACATGGTATGCGTTCGTTCCCAGTGATAGCTATCACCCGAACGGGGAATGTTCCATCCCAATAGATCTATCCAAACATCGCGCCCGCACAATGGTAATTCCCAAACACATCTATGCAATTAACATTCATGATCAATGGACATAAAGGGGTTATGGGTAACATAGGCAAACACGTTAATCATGTATAAAAATGTACCCTTGCGTCCCCAGTTTGTAAAACAAAGCATGTTCTCACCCCAAGGATGTAAATCATTTAAATAATTATAAAGCATGGGGCTATGAACTCACCTTAGCCGGTAATTCTCTGAATGGTAACAAGTATCCAAGATATGTAAAGGATCACACCGTATAATGTACCTAATGTAAGTAAGGTCAAGTCTTAGTTTCCACATTTAAACTAACTACCTCCATTGTATAAACTAAATTCATTTTAATTTTATATATATACCGTTATCACTTGTGCGGGTGATGTACAAGATCATTGTTTTTTTTTTTTTTTTTTTTGTTTTTTTTTTTTTTTGTTTTTTTTTTTTTTTTTTTTTATTTTTTTTTGTTTTTTTTTATTTTGATTTTTTTTTTGTTTTTTTTTTATTTTTTTTTTGTTTTTTGTTCGTTTTTTTTTTTTTTTTTTTTTTTTTTTTATTTTTTTTTTTTTTTTTTTTTTTTTTTATAATTTCGATGGTTCTCGAGAAACGTGTAATCGTTGTAAATAAATATACTTATTTATTTCGTCGTTGATTGAACTCGTTTATTATCCGAATATCTCGAGGTCCGACCAGCTCGCTAAGTGTTTCATTTCATTTCACTTTTGATTTACTAACATACCCTTAAGTTTCTAATTATTTTACTTTTAGTCCCTGGGTTTACAAATATACACATTTATACTTAAACCCTTTATTGTTCGGAATTGACATCATTAGTCCCTTAAGTTATATTGAATGTAGTTTAGGTCCTTAAGTTTCAGAATGTTGCAAGAACAGTCCCTAGGGTTATTGAAATTCGAAATTGACAAAACTAACCCCTTATGTTTCGGAAATTACACTTTTGGTCCTTTGGTTTGCGAAAATTCCATTTTAGCTCCGAATAAATCCCAACGAGTGGCATTTCTCTTTGTTAAGCTCGTTTAAGTTTATAAAAAGTGTTTCGGTTGAAAAATAAGCTCATCGAGCTTATTTTTGGCTAAAACGGGCCCTATTGGCCGTTAAGGTCCGTTTAGCTTTTTAGAGGCCCGTTATTGTTTTAATAAGTCTAAATATTGTTAATAAGCTCGCGTGGGTTGGTTAAGCTTCAAATAAGCTCGGGGAGCTTATTGTGGCTTATTTCGAGCTTATTGGGCTTATGGGCCCAATAGCTTAACCCGAATAGAACCTAAATGGTTTCTTAGGCATTTTAGCTTATTTCCCATTTATTTCAACTTAGCTTAATCTGTTTCGTTTTTAGCTTATTGGAAATAAGCCGATAAGCATTGGTTAATGGGCTTTCGGGCCCATTGGTGATCTAGGCTTTAAACCAATTGTAATCTGGTCAGGTCCATTGAGGTCCGATAACCTCGTTGTAGTCCGTTAAGAACTTATAGGGTCAGCTTGCTTATTTTGCTTATTCGATAAGCAAATAAGCCCGCTGTTGGGCCTATTGGGCCGGTTTTGAACCCGAATGGGTTCTAGGGGTTGGGGCTTGGTCCATTAAGTACATTTAAGTCCGTTAAGCTTATTAAGCCCCCATAAGATCACCAATAAGCTACTCGAGCTTATTGTGAGCTTATTTGCTCATTTAGGTCTCGTTAATGGGCTAGGAGGCCCATTAAGGGTTCGTTTGGGTTTCTAATGAAGTAAAGGCCCTATATGAAACAACATGAGCACTTCTAATCATGATTAGGCCCGAGTGGCTTGTTAATAAGCCGCGGCTTATTATTAAGTCCTCGCTAGGGCTTGTTGGGCTCGTTAAAGGCCCGTTAGGGGTGTTAGCCTTTTTGGTTGGGTTTAATTGGGTCCGAAAGGCTTATTAGTGTTTATATGGTTTCATTTAATTGTCTAGCACAAATCCAATGTGTTTAACATTTTCTAAGCGTGACCCGTATCATGCAAACGTTCGTGAAGATCGAACATGTGTTCCCACACCCTTATGTCGTGATTACAACCTTAGTTTACGTGTAGATATTTGTGCATGGTACCACACGAGGCGGTTTTGTGACATGAAAGTGTGCGTGAACCATGCATGGGTCGAACCATGCATGCTTCACGTAACCTTGAGTTTTAAACTCAAATCATAGGCGAAACTAGGATCAATTAATGGTATACGAGTATGAAAGACAACGTAGAGGGCTTAGAATGACTTACAATAGTCCTTAGCTCTTGGTTTTTGGATAGAGAGACAACCCGACACCCTTATACTTAATACGTGCGATACCCTAAGCCTTCAAAGCTCGTATTCCTAGTCTCTAGCTCGTGTGAGAGTCTTGACAACCTTATACGTGATCTTAAGGGTTTCCTTAAATCCTTAGTGACCAATGTGGGTCGTGTATGGCTTGTTTTTCTTGTAACCCGATGGTATGGAGAGAAAATAAAAAGGTTCTTGGCTTGAGAGAGTTTAAGAGTTTGGAAAATGTATTAAGTGTAGTTGTGAGTGTGTATTTATAGGGAATGAGCTTAGTTAGCTTTCCTAGTTCTCACCCAAACCGAACCGTGCCCTAGAGAAGTGGTTTAGAGGACTTCTAGTTGATCACACATGGTTTTGAGTTAAACTACCTTAGTACATGTTTTAATTACCTAGGGGATGTACAAGATTATGTTTAGCTAGGAAATCTTATGGGTTTGTGTGTTTGTGAGGATTAGCCGCGACATCAAGTGAGGAAAAAGGAGCAATAGGTTAATATCCATTGTGTCAAAGATCATTAGGGAACCATTAGGACACAAATTTATTATCTAGCATATGTACATGTACCTTTTAAGATCATTAGGGAGATTTGCTAGCTAATGTATCACCAAGGACGATTTTCTTGTGGGTTTACTTGCCCACATTCGGCAATAAGGTAATATAAACACAAGACTTGATTA
>BQNB010120077.1:0-20699 GCA_026074375.1 Tanacetum coccineum
ATTCACCCCCTCTACGATTTCCACACCTTTACTTGTTATGTTTATTAATTCTCTTGCACAATCGTCACAAAGCACAAGACCAAATCATTTGTCGATTAGTGAAATGAAATCAACAACTATTGAGAATCCTTTCGACCTATAGACTCAACAATGATTAGCCAAAACAATAAACAAGAACAAGTCTAAATTAACTAAATATGGTGTTATCATCATAATCCAAACAAACACTAATAAAATCAAAACATCCCTTTATCACAAGTTTTCAGATGAACCAAACAAGTATTGATACATAATTCACAATATCAAACAAATCACAAAACATACGAATCACCATAAACAAGAACATAAACATGATTGAATATTAAAGAAGAAGTTACCAGACATTAGAGTTCAAAGTACCAAAGATTCTAACCAAAAGAAACAACTAAAATACAATTTCTTCTACCCAAAGCCTTCCTGGAAATCAACCTCGTGTTGTGAGTGTATGTCCTTTGGGTGTTTGGTAACAAGGGTTGTTGGAGATTGGATTGTTTATGGATCTTGAATTTCTTCTCTAACTCGTTCATGGATTATGGCTTGTATGTGGCGACCAAACCAACCCCCAAACACCTCTGGAANTTATTAAATGAAAAGAAAATGAAAAAGGGTACTAGTATTAAATTTGGGGAAAGGTTACTGGATGAGCTAATGTAGCATGATGGTTAACACGTATGGTCTATAAGCATAAGGTCGAGGGTTCGAGGCAGGCAAACCCCATCTTTTTGCACTTTTTAATTTTTTACTTTTAACAAAAACTAAATATTGGAACTTATTAAGGACTTATTTTTAAGCAACTTTAAAACTGAAATTTTGGTCTGAGAATGAAAAATAAGCACTGAAAAAGCTTATGAATAAGCTGTCTACAAAACAAGGGGTTTTACACTATCTGAATTTAATGATTAAACCTGCAAACTCATATTTTAACTCAAGAAGCACAAAATCCAATTAAGCTAAAACACTCATTAAGCTAAACTAAACTCTAAGCTCTTAGAAACTTATCTATCTACTATTTAACTACTAATTTAGATCATTAGAACAAACACCTTAAACTGGAAATCAAAATTTAAAAGCTAAAAATCTTTCACCACAGTTTTTGGCTTTTGGCTGTTGATAACTTTTTATACTAAAAATAACCTAACAAATAAGCTGGAAAACAATAAGTAAGTCCTAAATTACATTAAGCTATAACTATTTTATAAGTAAACTGAATTTTAAATCCTAAGACCTATATTTTCTTAACCTAAAATTTAAACCAATAGTGACAGCAGTGGTTACTTTGTTACCACTGCTAGTGCAATTGGCAAAGGCCAAAGCACAAATGTGCAAGTGTCCTTAATGGACTAATCTGCACTACAAACTCTTATTGAGTGACTTTAAATTCAAAGCAAGCAAGAACCAAGCCTAAGATGGCTTGGTTCAAATTTTCACAAGTGAAAATAAGGAGAAAAGGTCCCCTGGTGCTGAGACAACTAATTAGGCCATAAAATGAATTAAAACTTAAACTCTTGCTGCAAATCTACTTAAAACTTAATCAAAAATGAACATCTAGCTAACCAAAGTGAAAGCACTAAGTTTCTTTGACTTTTGATGGTCAAATAACACTAACCCAAACACCCCTTTAGGAATTGGCAACTTTGAATAAGCTTATGCTTTTAAAATCTAATGATCTAATTCTAATAACCAGATAACTAACAGCTTTTAACAAGCTTAACAAACGTTTTTCATTAATCAAATAAGCTATATCTAAGAATCTAAGCTATACTACTTATTTTTGGCTTTTTATGGTTTTTATGACAGAAAAGAGATTACTATGATTTATGATATAAAAAGCTAAAACAGATAATTAAACACATTTAAAAAGCTAGAATAAAGGTAAATAAGCACTTATAAGCAAACAGATTAAGCTAGTAAACAAATCTACACTATTAAGCATAAATTGAACTAAATATTAAAGACTTAAGAAATTAAATGAAAACTTACTTGAAGCTTCAGCTTAACAGAAGCTTAATAGAACAGCTACTAGCTCTAGCTTATCCAAATGGATAAGCTAGTATAAGTCCATGAGAGCCCTTCCATGTTTGGCTCTCCTTCCAAAAGCCACAATCCAAATGTAAAGGTATCTAGACTAGTTTATTGATTTAAGTAAGATTAACAACTGAATTAAGCTCAATTTCAGCTTAGAGACTGAAAGAGCTGAATAAGAGCTTATAGGATTTTATGAGTAGCATTTGAGAACAATTGTGCTTATTGAGAGCTTATGAATAAAAGAGGTTAAGAAGATTAAAAGCAAACACTGAATTTGATTAACTAAAAACTTTGATTACATTAGATAAAAGACAATTACAACTGATTTTTAAAAGAAAATTACAATAAGCAAAATATCTAAAAGCTACACTAGGTGAAAACTAGGAAAAAGAAGATAAAAAAAGATAAGTGTGTGTGTGATAGTGAGGGCTTTATATAGGCCTTTGATGAAGCTTCTAGGCCTTGAATTCCTCTGCACGCTCCTCTGAATCTCAACCGTACACATTTCCAATCATTGGATCAATGATTATGGCCGTTAGATCATTTCTTGGGATCATACGGATTGCCAAGCTGGCAATCCTTGATGTAACCCTTGTGTTACTTCTCTGAGTGATCCAAGAGTAAATCCCAATTCTCCTTGTGCTTTCTTCCATAGCCACGTGGCCTTAGCTTGAGAGTGAGCTAATGAGAAGCTTGATTTGACTAATCTCTCCCTGCCATCTTGTTGTTGAGCTCTTGAATTGTCGTTATCGCCCTTCAATTTAGAAAACCCCCTTGTTTTACCCATGGTAACTAGTGGAGACGATGGATGAATAGTAAACCTTTCTTGGCGCCCAAATTATAACTGAAACGGGGGTAATTCGTTTTAAAGTTTGGGAGAATTGCAACTTTAGTCCTTGTGGTTGTTTATTAAAGATGTAGTGTAAAAAAAAGTTTAGGAAATAGCAAGAATGGTCCCTGTGGTTTTATGAAAGGGTTATTGGGCTAAGGGATTGGGCTTTTGGATCCGGGTGTGGCCCATTTAGGGTTTAAGGGATTATTTTTGCAACTTTTGAAACTTGAAGGGCTATTTTGAAACATTTTGGGTTTTGTTGACTTCTGTTGACCAAGATTGACAGGAGTTAACTGTAGATTTGACTTTTTCTGGCTTTGGCTTTCGGCTTTTGTTCACTCTTCCGTTCTTGTGTCTTGTTTGCCTGTTTTTGACGGTTTTCATGTGATTTTTCATATATCCGTACCTGCACACACAGAACACAAAAACAAGTATATTTTTGCCATTTTTCATTGTGTTTTAGGTTTAATTGGGTCATTTTAAGTATTAACGGATATGTGTATTTTATACTTATCACCTAGACACGTTAAATCCTGTCACAATTAACGTATCTGCATAAAGCATCCTGTTAGTTTAATTATAATCTATCTAGGGATTAAAGCAATGGTGATCTTGATAAACCCTAACCCATCGGGACTTTATCCACTTAATGTTTGATGGTATTTTATATACTGTTAGTCCACTGTTCAAATCTTTATCAGTTAATCAAGAACATACTTGTTGAAACATCGTGGGTCACCTGCCAGTCCAACTAAGTTCTTAATTTAAAGACAAAGATAGAACGTTATTTGTGATCCTATTGGTCCAGTATTATAAAACACGATATGGAGAGCTATCCTAGTATCTAGCTCACTTGTTAGGCGTAACTAGACCCAGTTGAATGATAGGCCTCATATTCAAACACGTAGACAAGTATCATGTGATAAACATAATTAAACTTTCAACGATAAATTAAAAAATCAATTTTAAAACAAACCAAACATTAAATCTTCATTAACATGGCTAAAACCCTAGGGTATTAGCCCATAACCATTGTAATTATACAAGCGTGATCAAATAACCAAGGTGAACTAAACATTTTACTGAACGATACCAAAAATTAAATGATTACAAGAGTATAGGAATTACACGGTGTCTTCTATGGAATCGTGATCGATACTTGACCTTTGGTTGCTCTTCTTTTCTTTAGAAAATCGTCTTTTATGTGTATGGTATGGAGAATATGATTTTGCACACCGAAAAATTGTTTTTGAGTCTTCTATTTATAGTGTCTAAAAAGATTGGATACGCCGTATTGGGCTAGGCCAATACGGCGTATTTGGGTGTTTCCCTTGGGGTGCGCGCAAAGTTTATAATCAATAAAATATTCATTCCAAAAATATAAATATCTTCGTATCTTTGAATAGTTATCCAGCTGGATATGGCGTATGGCAGAAGTTGAATACGCCGTATTGGGAATTGTTTGTACGCGTTTTCTTGTGAAGAGTTGGCGCTGATACGCTGTATCTCTTTTTGTGGATACGGCGTATTGGTCAGAATAATGCAATCTTCAAATATCATTGTTTTAGCTCCAAAATATTCGCCTTTTAGCATGTCTTTACAAATCAATCCGTAATTACTACAAATAACACTTTTAAGCAATTAAGTACAAATTCTTGCAATAATTATATAAAAGTAGGTAACTTATTCAGGATAAATGATAGTATAAATGTGACGTTATTTGATGTCATGAAATATCCTCCCACTGGAATCCTACTTGTCCTCAAGTAGACTCTAGATTATATTGAAAATGTATCCCAACCGAAGTCAAGGATTTTTCTGTTTAAGCACTTCTTTTGTTTTAATCACCTGTACAAGACCAAGCACCTCACGAAATATGGAAATGAAAACACTTAGATCACTTAACTAATCTAGGGTGTAACATTTAATTGGTACACTCATTTGCTCAGTCGTGATTTTCTTCATATCGTATGCTTGGCAAGCATACATATCTCCACCACTAGAGCTAAAGAGAAACAAGTTAAAAGGTAAATTAGGTTTTTTATATATAAGGATAAGGTGGATCATTCTAACAATCTTTCACCGATAGTACCACACCAACAAGGCAGCTGAAGCACACATACACGGCCGTAACGACAGGATAGACATGTGTGTTCGATCACATCCTTATTCGAGTTTAACCAAGGGTTAGGATAAAGAATGATATAGGGTAGAGATCTTCTAACTTTCACCAAAAGTAATAAACCAACAAGGTGGCTGAATAACGCATACATGGCCATAACAACATAACAGACATGCATGACTCGATCTCAACCTCGTTCGAGTAAAACCTAAGGTTAATTGCTAGGAATGGGAAGCAAATTGTTGTTAAATAAAATTCACAAAACAAATAGATTAAGCTTTGAACAAATAGGGTAGTTGTTAGTAACTTTTTCTTATCGTTCCATGATAAAGACTCGAAATATATATAAACTCCTCGATCATAGAGATGGCAAAGACAACCTAAGTTGGCGTTCCCATAACTGTCAACTTCCCAATCATCCCAAATTTACATACTTTTACAAAAGTGGTGATATCGGCCACTTTATACAAAATTATATATCATTGATTTTTATCCACATATCAACGAATAATCGATCCTTTCAAGTATTTCATCGGTTTAAGTTTAGCGAACCGACTATCAATCATCCTTCTTTTTTTGATGCATTTTCAATTTTTCCATTTTTTTTCATAACATAAACCTCGGTGTAATTTCACCGTCTTCACAATCATAATTCATCCGGATAATTTTTCCTTTAACACTTCATCTTCGGACATAATCGTGAAAGTAGCAAAATACACGAGCTACATATTTTCTCATTGCATTGTGTAATTTCCCGACCTAACCGGAGATAGAAAATTTCACTTTGACACAGGAAATACAAAACTTTACACAAAAGCAACTAGCAACTTTGATTAAGTAGGCTTAATCTACAGGGTAGGCTAAGGTGTAAAGGTGTAATGAAATAGACATATGGTGTGAAAAAGACAGGAATGACTCAACAGGTTTTTCTAGGGAATCTTACTCTTATAGTGAGAGTAAGCAAAGGGTTACACGGGGTTTAATTAACCAGTGTAGTTAGTTAATTTTACAACATTTAGTCTTTTGGTGTATTCCTAGAAATTTATCAGTTAATAATGTTTCTCCATCTAAGTCCATAGTACTCATCGTTGTGGTCTCGAGTGATATATCAATCCAAGTTCTAAAGTCCACTACATCATCGGCACACTCATAATTTTTGTGGAATTTTTAGTAAACGTTTGGAAACAGAATAGGCTTAATTCTTACAATTTGGCATTAAGGGTTATAGTGCGCGAGATCATTTAACTAGTAATTTTTACAAAAGTTATGCTAGAAAAAATTTTAAATTTGGCATATTTTAAGCATTTTAGTGTGAAAAATAAGACAAGTATACATTCTAATTCCCATCCCCCACTTGAATTATACAACGTCCTCGTTGTATAGATAAAACATTAAAACGGGAATTAAAATTAACATAACGGTCCCTCGTGTTTGATGTGAGATAGACTCACTCTGTGGTTGAAAGTAAGGTGAGGAAATATACTCTCGTCTGTACGAGATCACCTCCCCTAATATGTTGCTCGGGATGATTCCCCTCCAATTTGAGTTCTTGAGCAAAAGTGTGTTGACGAGGCGTCAGAATGCCCGTATGAGTTCAACACACGTCTTTTTCAGAATATACCATATCGTCGATTTCCTTATAGCAAGGTCCTGCATAAAAGTTTAGAGGAAAAGTGCTATTTCTATTCGGTTATACAATGTTACAAAGCTAGGAAAACAATTAAACACACGTGCTGTATAGGGATCAATCCGCCATATCCCAACCCTAGGATATGTGTATGGTTCTGTAAAAACAAATAACATTTTTTATCAGTATCGAAATTAAATTCAGACTGATACATCTAGACACATTCCATACGCGTATCCAGAGGAGGTTCGTTCGATACGCCGTATGGAGTGTCTGGGAAGACAGACTCGTGAAAACAATTAAAAATGCGACAAACAATTTAAAAACGATCGGTTTGTCTCCCGGGAAGCACTTTTGTTTTAGCTAGTCGTTAAGTTTGACTTTTTCCTTCTCTTCATCATTTATCCATCATTCGCTCGCACTTGTCCTCGTAAGCGAACTTCTTCATAATCATTTAGCATGACATGTATTCCATGAAAAATGGCATGCCGAGCGCAACATCTCTTGTTACATCTTCATTGTTAGTGATGATAAAACTTGTAAGAATAGAAAATTTTCCAACGAAAACAGGTATATCTATTAGAGCTCCGACTGGACTCTTCCCTTCATGATCGTCTTTGTCCTTAATTATAGAATAATAAAAGCTTTTGGTTATTAAATTAACGGACAAGGAAGGGATGAAGTCAGCATTAACATTTTTATACCCAATCGTGCAAGAAAATTTCATTTTATGACAATATTCAGAACTAGTTTTAACGTGATCAGGTTCATTGGCAAAAGTTAGCTCAAGATTAACGTCTTGATTCATCTTGGGTTCTAGGGGTGTGTCCACGTCATTTAATTGAATGTAGTTACCATAAAGTGGGTCGAATGACTCGTTATTCTCTCCTATAAACTTTTTTTTCGAATCAAGATCTTTTAACCAAAAGACCCTCATGCTTATGCTAGTGGCGGGCTTAATACTTTTGAAAACAAGTTTTTCTTCCCCGACCCTTAGAGTAATTTTTCTTTTGTAAACATTAATCTTGGAATGGCAGTAGACAAAAATGGTCGACCAAGGATAAAAGGTACATCGTCATCCTCGGGTATGTCCAAGATGATAAAGTCTATAGGGAAAATAAATTTACCAATCCTTACTAGCACGTTTTCAGCAATACCCTTTGGTTATTTTATTGTTCTGTCAGCCAGTTTGATTGTCAACCTAGTGTGAGATAAAATTCCTTGACCAAGGTTGGTGTAGGTAGAAAATGGCATAACACTCACACTTGCTCCTAGATCAATAAGGGCTTTATCAAAACAAAAATTATGATTAAAACAAGGTAAAGTAAAGATCCCTGGGTCTTTTTCTTTCTGAGGAAAGGTGTGATCATAAGCTTCAAGAATCTTTAATTTCTCCAATCATCACAGTAGTAGTTTTGTAGTCGCCTTGGGAAGGGAACTGTTTCAGAAAATATGCTTCTGTGCTGCGAGCCCAATACGGCGTATGGACTACATCCCATACGGTGTATCTTAGATGAATCAGCTTTAGTGGTTGAGATCGATTTTACATGGTCCTTTGGGTTTGGTTCAGTTGAGCTGGGTAGACCTCCGATTCCTCTTTCTTATAAAACTTTGCTCATTTGACCAATTTGAATTTCCAAAGTCTTAATCGATGCTCCTTGATTTCTTATAGCTGCATCGATAGAAGTTTGAATCTCCTTGATTATGTTCGAGTTCTCTTCGTGTCTCTTTGCTGACTCAACCATGAACTTGGTTAGTGATTCCTCCAATATCTGTCTTCGATCAGTGTACGAAGAATTTCTGTTGTTGCGTTGGTAGAATCCTGGACTTGCTGCTCTGTACTGTCCTGCAGGTTGATAAGGTGCTCCAAACTATGTGTAATAAGCCTCTTCAATAGTATTTCATTCTTCCTTGAGCGGGCAGTCCTTTGTGTAGTATGGTCCTTTGCATTGTTCGCATCTGGCCTAAGCAGTGTATACTTTCTTGTTGACTTTCTTAATCTCTCTCACGGGGTTGTTGAGCTGGGCTTGTATAGCAGCTAGTCTGTCAGAAGTTTTAGTACTTTTGGTTTTTGAGGATGTTTCGTTATGTCATTTCTGAGAGTATTCGGCCATTTCTTGGGTGGCTATTTTTGCATCTGCAGCAGTTTTAGTGGGAATGGCGCCTTTAGAGTTAAGGATCTGTCAAGTGGGAACATCGAGCCCATTATAAAACAAGATTACTTCTTGCATATCAGTCATAGTGCTAGGGACATTTCATTAAGAGTTCCTTAAATCTTTCCCAAGCTCGAAAAAGGCTTTCGTCCGATTCTTGCTGAAAATTGTTAATCTCCTCCATTTTCTTTGTAGTACGAGCAGGTGGGCAGTACTTGTTTAGAAACTTTGTCTTTAGGGTTTCCCAGTTTGTAATCAAGCCTGATGGTTCATTCCTGAGCCCACGACTTGCGGCTCCAGTTAAGGACATGGGAAAAACTCAAAGCATTACTTGATCTTGAGTTACCTAGGGAATATGAAATAAGTCAACGATCTTAAGTACTTTTTCGATGTGTTCATTTACGTCTTCATGTTCTAAACCGTTAAAAGTATTTTCGGGAAGTTCCTTGAGATATTGCCCTTTTAATTCGAAGTGAGTTTTGTCATTAATCTTGTGCCTAACAACTCCTGACCCATAGTTTCCACGGGTCTTACTCATGTATTGCTCCATTGTTTCCGTCATAATTTCTGTAGTTTCCTCTTCTGAATGTTCTTCGATGTCAGAAAATAAATCGAGCTCTGATGAACTCGACTCCACAAGACCAGGTTTTTCGAAAAGCCTCCTTTTGGAGCAAAATACTATTTCTAGGTTTTCAAAAGGTGTAATTGGTTCCTTAGTGGAACTCCTTGTCATGCATCACCTGAAATAGAGGATAATAAATCAGTAGGATAGGCTCTTTTAAAAAGAATACATAAAATTAAACACGGAAATCAAATTTAGTTCTGCTACTGTATCAGATGATCAATATGCCGTATTCAATTAATTTGAATACGCCGTATGGTCTGCTGAAGGTCAGTACGCCGTATTGATTATACAAAATACGCCGTATTGTTTGGAAGAACATATACGTTGTTTAGAATGTAAAGATCAATACGTTGTTCTGAGTGGAAAGGTCGATATGTCGTATCCAACTGGTGGATACGGTGTATCTGTTGATCTGTCAGAACATGATACTTAGAAATAATTAAATAATGGGAGAATTTAAACACACAATCACACGATTAAATTAAATACAAACAAAATTAAATTACACTAATTAATTTATTCTAAGCTAATGGTTAGAAATACTAATAAAATTAAATGATAAACTTTTTCACTCCCCGGCAGCGGCGCAAAAAACTTAATGTGCTGTGGTATAGGTTCAATTTATTGATTACCAAATTTTAAATTTATTTTTAGCCGACTTATCCTAAAACAACACTTTAACAGGCAGTGTACCCGATCGGGTGGAGTTTCGTGGTAAGTAGGGTGTCGAACACTAAGAGCGAGGTTATTAACCTTATATTCTATCAGTATTTTAATTACTCTAATTAAGTTAATTCTAATTACTTGTTAAACCTATGCTATATACGTTTCTAATGATGATGGGAAGTTTTTAGCTTGAGAGACTGGCACAGGTTTTATGGTGACAATAATCAATTCTAAACACAATAAACATGCAAGAAAACAATCTGAAGATAACAGAGCGGTACAAGCCAAATTATAGAAAATCATATTAGCCATATTAAATCCGATTAAACGCTGGTTTGTTTATTTAGTGCAATTATTTCTTATCTCAAAGCGGCATATCATTCTTAAGACTTAGGCGGGACATCATCCTAAGACCTAGACACGTTGAATCCTATCATAATTAACGTACCCGCATAAAGCATCCTTTTAGTTTATTTATAATCTATCTAGGGATTAAAGTAATGGTGATCTTGATAAACCCTAGCCCATCAAGACTTTACCACTTAGTGTTTGACGGTATTTTATATACTGGTGGTCTACTATTCAAATATTTATCAGTTAATCAAGAACATACTTGTTGAAACATTATGGGTCACTTGCCGGTCCAACTAAGTTCTTAATTTAAGACAAAGACAGAATGTTATTTGTGATCCTATTGGTCCAGTAATATAAAACACGATATGGAGAGCTATTCTAGTATCTAGCTCACTTGTTAGGTGTAACTAGACCCAGTTGAATGATAGGTCGCATATTCAAACACGTAGACAAGTATTATGTGATAAACATAATTAAACTTTCAACGATAAATTAAGAAATCGATTTTAAAACAAACCAAACATTGAATCTTCATTAAGATGGCTAATACCCTCGGGTATTAGCCCATAACCATTGTAATTATACAAGCGTGATCAAATAACCAAGGTAAACTAAACGTTTTACCAAACGATACCAAAAATTAAATGATTACAAGAGTATCAAAATTACACGGTGTCTTCTATGGAATCGTGATCGATGCTTGACCTTTGGTTGCTCTTCTTTTCTTCATAAAATCGTCTTATATGTGTATGGTATGGAGAATATGATTTCGCACACCGAAAACTCATTTTTGAGTCTTCTATTTATAGTGTCTGAAAAAGACTGGATACGCCGTATTGGGCTAGGCCAATACGGCGTATTAGGGTGTTTCCCTTGGAGTGCACGCAAAGTTTATAATCAATAAATATTCATTCCCAACAGAATATTCATCATATATCTGAATAGTTATCTTTATGGATACGGTGTATGGTAGAAGGTGGATACGCTGTATTGGGAATTGTGAATATGCGTTTTCTTTTAAAGACTTGGTGCTGATACGCCGTATCTCTTTTCCTGGATACGGCGTATTGGTCAGAAATGTGTTATTTTTAAATGTCTTCATTTTAACTCCAAAATATGTGCCTTTTAGCATGTCTTCAAAAATCACTCCTCAATTACTGCAAATAACACTTTTAAGCAATTAAGTACAAATTCTTGCAATAATTATAAAAGTGGTTTAGTTTATCTCGGGATAAATGATGTATAATGTGACGATTAATTGATGTCATCCGAATAGCACGATCTAAGCATGTTCTTCCAAAGTCTAAAGAGTAACACTCACTCATGGACGTCGTTTGAGGGTGGTAAAGTCGTACTCTGTCTAAAACGGGTTCCTAATGCCTCTTGATTGACTGTCAAAACCTCGAAATGAATAGACTATTACGTCATATATGATCGAGATCAACACACATGCTAGCAAAACAATCTCATTCAGATATAGACTAGCTAACCTATCTATCTTATAATCCTCACGCATAGTTAGAAAATGAGCAGACTTAGTCAATCGGTCCACAATGACCCAGATTGTGTCATACCCACTACTAGTCCTTGGTAACTTAGTCACAAAATCCATTGCTATCCCTTCCTATTTCCATTCAGGAATCTCAGGTTGCTGCAGCAAGCCAGACGGACTTTGATGCTCAACCTTAACCTTCAAACAAGTCAAACACTTACTAATATAAACAACTATATCCTTCTTTATTCCCAGACACCAATACCAATCTCTAAGGTCATAATACATCTTATAAGCTCTTGGAATGTATTGGAGTTACTTCAACCTAGTGCCTCGTCCATTATCAGGGTTCTCAACATCACCCTTCAAAGGGAACCCCATATTCCTATCAGTTAGTACAAAGCTCTACTCATCCTATGTTTAATCATCTCATCTAACTCTCTGCAATCTGCCGACTTATCACATGCTCCTTCTGAGCCCTAGTATCAGCCTCGAGAATACTCGACTGAAGGGTCATATTCATATCTCTAACTCTTTTAGGTTTCACTCTTTCCTTCCTACTTAGTGCATTAGCTACTACGTTTGCCTTACCGGGATGGTAGCGAATTTCACAGTCATAATCACTAAAAAGCTCCATCCAGCGACGCTATGCATGTTCAATTCCTTTTGACTAAAGATATGTTGGAGACTCTTATGATCGGTATATATGACACTCTTTGTCCCATACGAATAATGTCTCCAAATCTTAAGGGCAAACACAACTGCTCCCAGTTCTAAATCATGGGTGGTGTAATTCTTCTCATGAATTTTCAACTGCCTGGATTCATAAGCTATCACTTTACCTTTTTGCATCAACACACAACCTAGTCCTAGGCCTTGATGATCCAAATATATACCCAAACTCTTTCGAATCCGGTCAGGAGAGTAGAACAGGTGCACTACACAACTTGCTCTTTAAAGTTAGAAAGGAACTTTCTGCTCCTCACCCTAATCAAAGGTCTTATTTTTCTGAGTCAAGACAGTAAGCGGCTTAGCTATCTTAGAAAAGTCCTCAATGAACCTACGATAATACCCTGCCAATCCTAATAATCAATGAACCTCAGACAGAGTTCTAGGGGCTTTCCAATTTTTAACAGCTTTAATCTTACTAGGGTCTACATGAATACCATCTCCATTAATCACATGTTCTAGAAACTGTACTTCTCGAAACCAGAATTCACACTTAGAAAACTTAGCATACAGATTCTCTTTCTTGAACAATTCTAAGACTAATCCTGGGTGCATTTCATTGCTCTTCTCGAGTTTAGATAAACCAAAATATCATTCATGGAACAATTCAACAAACTTGTCTAGGTACGGCCTACATACTCAGTTCATCAGATCCATGAATATCGCTGGTGCGTTAGTCAATCCAGAGGGCATTATTGTGAACTCAAAATGTCCATAACGAGTTCTAAACGTAGTCTTTGGAATGTCATCCTCATGCACTCTTAGCTGATGATATTCGAACCTAAGGTCTATCTTAGAGAAGTATTGTGATCCTTGAAGTTGGTCAAACAGGTCGTCAATCCTAAAGAGTGGATAACGATTCTTAATGGTCAACTTATTCAAATCTTTATAATTAATACACATCTTAAAGGATCCATACTTTTTCTTAATAAACAATACCGGTGCTCCTCAAGGCGATAAACTTAGTCGAATGAAACCTTTGTCCTGGAGTTCCTTGAGTTGACCTGACAACTCCTCCAATTCAGAAGGTGCCAAATAATAGGGAGACTTTGCAACTAGCATCGCTCTAGGGACCAACTTAATTCGAAACTCGATTTCCCAAATAGGCGGCAATCTAGATAGATCATCCGGGAATACCTTGGGAAAATCTTTTACTACTACGATCTTTTCTTGCTTCTGTTCCTTAGTCCTAGCACTCATCAATTGTCTCACCTTCTCTTCTGGTTTCTCTCCTAATAATCTAAATACCTTGCCATCTAGTAGTGGTATCCTCACAACTTTCTCATAAAAAATTATCTCAGCCTTATGGTTAGAAAACCAATATATTCCTATGATTACATCAAAATTCCCACTTCTAAAGGGTATCAAGTTAATGTCAAACACATGACCTTCTATTTCTAGTTTACAACCCTTAATGACCTAATCAATTTCTACTAGCTACCCGCTAGCTATCTCAATCTCATAACTGAAACCTAATTCACTGGGCTCTACGTCTAATAGCGGTATAAAGGTAGTGGAAACAAAATTTAAGTCTGCACCAGAGTCAAATAATGTAGTGGCAAAGTGATCGTTCAAATAAACATACCCGTCATGATGTTCGGGTCCTGGCGATCCTCCTCTACTCCCAACATGAATGCCCTACCTCTTGCCTGATTCCCTTGGTTCCCACGACCCTAGCCCCCATTAACAGCCATGACTTGGTTATAAGGGTTTCCCCCTGGCCTCTGAGCCTGATTCAACCTAGGATAAGCTGACTTGATATGATCGAAACTACCACACTCATAACAAGTCCTAGCAATTGGGTTCCTAGCATTGACGGGGTTCACATTCCTAGGCGCCACTCTACAATCCTTAGCAAAATGACCTAGGCGGTTACAGTTGAAACAAGTGCGACAAGGTGTCTCTGGTGAATGGTGATAGTTACAGGTGGTACACTTGGGTGTCGTACCCGTGTAGCCTCTCATAACAGGGTTTACGGTTGTAGCAAAAGAATTTCCAGTCCCAGTCCTTTTGTTGTCATCTCTTACATTCCTATCCTTGTTAGGTTCTCCCCCATTTCCTCTCTTCTCAGGGTTCTTTTTTATGGATCCATTCTTAAGGGCTTTATCAGTCAATGTGCCAGCTATCTGCATGGTCTTTTGGATGGTCTTTGGCTCTGTTGCTGCTACCATTCCTTAAATTTATGGAGCAAGGCCATACTCATACCTTTCCATCCTCTTACCTTTCGGGGTTACTAAGTAAGGAACTAACCTAGCCAACTTATAAAACCTATCAGTATACGTAGCATGGCCAGCCCTGACCATGGTGTGATTTCACAACTCAGTTTCCAACTTTTGCATTTCATTACTCGGGTAAAATTCCTATCTAGTCAAAGTCTTAAAGTCTTCCCAAGACATACCTACAGCGGCTTCTCGACTTCGTGTGTGGATTTGAGAGCTCTATTACGTGAGAGCCTTACCAACAAACGAACTAGCAGTGTACTTTACTTTCTGACTATCCCTACACCCAGTCATATCCTGAACTGACTCCATTTTCTCAATCTAACGGGTATACACTATAGCACCTCCCTTATCATCATACTCCTTAGGGTTACAAGCTAAGAACTCCTTATAGGTACAACCCCTACTAACATCACCATAGATGTTGTCATTGACGGCATCGCCATTTTGATTCCTACCATTTCCCTAACCTCTACCTTGGTCACCTACTTGGGCTACAATAGTAGGAAGTAAATTTTGCAACTGCTGTGCAATGATGGTGGAGAAGTCGGGGACTCCGTTAACACCATCATTCACCTCACTATCCTCACCACCTACTTGGCCACCTTGACCATCCATCCTATCATTACCCTGATCACCAGAATGACCTTTAGTCCTACCACCACCTTTACTAGCTCGTCCAGCCGTTCCCCCTACTGGTGATGCAGCAACAGGTCGGCCGGCACTTCAAGTCATCATCATTGGCGGCATTAACTACATGAGGGAGAACATGTGCAACGTTAGGTAGGCGGGACGGTCAACACGTATAGGGTAACTTAATATACTATACCCTACCTCATACGGTCCTAAGGTGTCAACACTGATTTATGTGGACGATAATACTAAATATGCGTGAGTCGCGATACGTTTACAATTACGTTGGCCACCGCATTTATACCCGTTTCATTTTCCAGTGGTACTTAGTATTAGGCTCACACATTTTAAATGAATGACCTAAGTAATGTTATACCCTATGATCACATAAACACGTATAAGCGGAACACCGTGCACATAGATCCTATAATGCAACTATATGAAGGTTCCTAGGTTATAGTCTAGGCCAAACTACCTAGTTCTCTATAACCTGGCTTTGATTACCATTTCTGTCACACCCCGTCATAGGCGGAAACACGGGAATGCAACATAATGATCCATCTCAACACAAGATACAAAATAGAGAAAACTAAAATGCATAAATGATAAGTGTCATGATGACCATCAATCCTTAATATAACCTTGAGTGATGTCCTATCTAAGAACACAGCACATAGTCGCCAATTATTACAATCACAAGCCCACGCAGGGGTCCACTAAATCTTAACCTCGATACTCAAGAGATCCAATCCATAACATACATCAAAGGCAAGACTTCTCAAACAAGATTCCTACGGGGTTCTCTAAAAGTCCATTACATGCACCACAATCTTAACGATCATTAACTTCACCTAAAAATGATACTCAAAAACGTCATCAATAATGTTGGTGTGCTCGTAGGTTTTACTCAAAACCCAGTCGCTGTGCCAATTTCTTAAACAGTTGGACAACTGTGCTATATAACAGTGAATATATACAGATCAATCACGAACTCATGACTTAGCATCCCCGCTAATCATGTATCAAGAACTAGCATCCCTGATACTCTTATCACTAGTGCGTACCAACGCTCTTAGGGTCGCAACCCCGATGACATACCAGACCTAAAGTCTACTAGCTGGAGCTATATTTAGGGTGAAGAACTACACAAAAAGATCACACAGCTAGATACCAACACATATCATTCACTCATAGCAAGTCCATAGCACATTAATTGTCCAAAAACAAAACACATTTGCCACAGTTCAAAAAACAGTTCAAAAACAAATGTGAGTTTCATTTTTCCCCAACGGAAAAGATTTTAAAAAAAATAGGGCTACAAGAACTCACCTCCAGAAGCAACTGTCTCAATAGGAAACTCAATTCACAAGCAAATGCATGAACGTCGCACACGACCTAGTCCACGCTATGTCCCATTCTAAAATCATTTATTACCAAAATCGTTTTCAGTATGATGCATACAAGATTGATGCTTGTTGTACAGTTACTTAAATGTTTTAGTGGGTAAGGGTGGACGACCTAATTCTTCAGATGTTTTACTATTATCTCAATTCATAGCTTAGTATAATATACGTTATCTATTTTAAGAAGAATAGTTAAGTAATATATGACCAATACTTATTATGGATCACTTGGATAAATCAAAGCAGTACACTTAATTTACCACTAAAATAAAACTACATTTTATACTTTACGAAATGAAACGTTTAATATTCTAAAAAATTTTAAAAAAAATTTGAGAAAAATTAGATTTTCGTCTTTAAGTCGACCCTTATTTAAAAATAATAATTTTATTATCTATTAAATCAAAAAATCACGTTTTGAGTAAAAAATTCTATGTAAGACTTTCAGAAATTTTGGCCTGACAGGACATTTGGTGGACAGTGTCCCAAGGGTGAAAACATTAATGTCAATCTATTTTCACAATATACCCACTTTCGACAAAATCTCAAAATCGTTATTTTGCCCCGTTTTAAAGTCATATTCCCCAAAACGACCTTCAAATACTTTCATAATCACATTTTCTTTTCAAAAGTTCTCCAAATCCTTAAACGATATTTTAAACGGCTTATTGGGCTTTAAGGCCCAATAAGGGTCCATTAAGGTTTTTATATATCCAATATACGTTCTAAGCCCAAAACCAAGGCCCATTAGTAAATATAAGTCCAATATAATAAGTAACCAAATAATCCGGACCACAATAAGCCACAGCTTGTTGATGCTTATTGGGCCGTGAGTCCACAAGCTCCAAAATATATATTTATAAAGCTTAAAACAAGCTAATAAAGTAGTATCGTATATGTATTCACCATAATCTATAATAATAGTCCACAAAATATGACATACTAGAGTAATAACCAGAAACACTTTCCTTGTGTTATCCCAAATTTTCAAGAGCCAATAAGCTCAAAAAAAGCCATTCGGACCTATAAATAAGCCAAAATAAGCCTTATACAAAATAAGCTACATAGCAAATACATGTTTTTCAACCATCGACGACACATATTCAAAAAACAATAAACATAAACCCCTTGGTTTCTTTCTTAAGTTCGCCGCCAAACAAACCCCTTTTTCCATTTCGCTTTCATTTTTAATTTCGATTTTACGTCGATCAAACGTGCTACAACTAACCTCTAAGCACCATTACTATACAAAAGGACAAGTTAAATTTAAATTTGAAAAACTTACAAGAATGATCTTCAAAATAAATTTTGACACGAACCGGACAACCCAAACGTTGTTTAAATGAATACCCGAACACTAGAATCACCCTGGAAATACTCTAAACCAGCATGTTCTTGATCAAAGTTTGAAATTATATGTGTTTGTTGGTGTGCTTTTCAGGACGAAACACACACAACGTGTGTGTGTGTTATTTTTATTTAAATGAAAGAATGAAAGAAATGTTGTGGTTGTAAGAATATATTGGTATTATGCATGGACACTTTTGCTAGAAAATAGCCATTTTGTCCTATGGATGAGATCCAAGTTGATGCTAAGTTGAATTTTGTGGAAGAGCCTGTGAAATGTTTAGAAAGAGAGTTTAAGAAGCTGAAGCATAGTAGGATTGCCATCGTCAAGGTTTGGTGAAATTCGAAACGTAGTCCTGAATTCATGTGGGAACGTGAGGATCAGATGAAACTGAAGTACCCGCAATTGTTTAGTGATCTTAGTAGCTAAATTTCGGGGTCGAAATTCTTTTAAGGGGATAGAATGTAACATTTGCCCTTTTTGTGTTATGAATATTTTATTTATAGTCCTTTGACTATTTGACGTTTGTTAGTTTATTCAGATATTGTACCGTGTTGACGGTGGTGATTTTATGAGAATTGTGGTGATTTATGGTTATTTGTGAATAATATTCCGTTTTAGAGGTTATTGTTATGCTATTTGTATTCTAGGAGGTTTGACCCGTGAATTTTGAAAAATGCCGAAAAACGAGTCCTGACACGTTCGTTAATGTCCAAATGAGTTTTGAAGGATTTAAAGTGTAAATATGTCGTGTAAATACTCTAGGTTAATAAAAAAAGTATTTTTAAGGTGAATAAAAATGCTAATTAACTTTGAGAAAAATTTTACGACCAAGTTTTACGAGTATTTAAGTGATCCCGACACGAAAAGAAAAGTCCGACACCCCATAGGATGCCATAACCGATCATGTAAGCTTAAGAAGACAAAGAGGCTTAACTTTAGCTAATATTCCCAAGGTTGTACACATATATGTCTTTCACTAGACATTTTCACTCATTTATTTTCATTTCAAAAAATAAAACACACATAGGGGTGTGTGTGTGTTCGTCCGCCACCATCAACCACAAACCACCATAGATTTTCTAACTTTGATCAAGAACGTGATATTCCGGGTTGATACGAGTATTTGGGTATTCATTTAAACAACGTTTTAATTGTCCGGTTCGTGTCAAAATCTACATTTTTTAAGATTTTCTTGTAAGTTTTCAAATTTAAATTTTGTTTGTTCTTTTGGGTTTGTATTGATGCAAAGATGTTAGTTGTACAAGTTGATCGTCGTAAAAATTAATTTTTGGAAACGAAACAAATAAAAAAGGGTGTTTGGTTCGTCGGATTTAAAAGAGAAAGAAAAGGGTTTTGTAGTTTTGATGTTGTGGTCGTGATGGTTGAAAAACATATATTGCTAAATAGCTTATTTTGTATAATAGCATGTATAGCTTATTTTTGGGCTTATTTCGTGGCTTATTGTGAGCTTATGGCTCGCGGCTTATTTTGAAAAACACAAGGAAATGTGTTTTGATTATTTACGTGGTATGGCGTATGTCGTGGACTATTTTTATAGCTTATGGTAGTAACAAAATGTGATACGTAGCTTATTAGCTTATGGTTAAGCTTAATATATGTATTGTGGAGCTAATGGACTCACGGCCCAATAAGCCTATTTAAGCCGTGGCTTAATGGGAGGGCTTATTGTGGTCCGGATTATTTTCTACTTATTAGTATGAGCTTATGTATATAAATGAACCTTGGTTTTGGACTTAGATCGTATTTTGGACTTATAAATATCTTAATGGACCCAAGCCCAATAAGCGATATTTAGTCGTTATAAAAGTTTTGACAGACTTTTTGAAAGTGAAATGTATTTACAAAGTGGTATTAAATGATATTTTGGGGAAAAACGTTTTAGTAAACGTTAAAGATCAAGATTTTGGAGTTTTGTCCGAAAAGTGTCGAAAGTTTGAAAAATGTTTGAAATAAAGGTTAAAAACCTTGGAAAACGTTGTATGAGCGTACGGGTCATGTCGAAATTTCATAAAAAGTTTATACTTAGAAATTTTACCTAAAAACATGATTTTTGATTTTAAATAATAAAAATTGTTTAATTATTTTATTTATTTAATTAATTCACTAATAGACGAAAAAAAATTATTTTTTCTCGAAACTTCTCAAATATGTTTATTATGAGTAAACGTTCCATTTTCAACCCTATTATGATTATTTTCACGATGACTAAAGTCACCGAATGGACTTATCGAGATATATTTATAATTATTAATTATTAATTATAAATATTTACTTATATTACTTATCTATTTTCTTTAAATAGTATAAGTATGTATTATTGAGTAATGGGATTGATATGATTGTTGGGATATGTCGTCAACCATCACACCACTAAATTGTTACAGGTAATTGTACAACGCGTCTAGACT